>VYVB01000586.1:0-114434 GCA_009761775.1 Ficus carica
GGTCGACCTAGTAACAAGTGTCCAGCTTGCATCGGAACTACATCGCACAAAACTTCATCTTCATATCTTCCAATGCGGAAAGAAACTAACACTTGTTTACACACCCTTACCTCCCCACTATCATTCAACCACTGCAATTTATAAGGTCGAGGATGCTTGATTGTCGGCAGCCCTAACTTTTCTACCATGGTTGCGCTAGCAACGTTAGTACAACTTCCACCATCAATAATCACACTACATACCTTGTTTTGGACATGGCACCTAGTATGAAAGATGTTTTCCCGCTGCTCCTCTTCATCTTCTCTGGCTTGCACACTTAGAGCTCTTCTTGCAACCAACAAATCACCTTGGACAGCGTACTCCTCATCGTCGACATCTTCTAATGAAGGCATAGAATCATTGTCCGATTCCTCGTCGGTTTCAATCTCTCCATTGTCTCGCATCACCATAGCTCGTTTGTTCGGACATTGGCTAGCTATGTGACCCCTGCCTTGACATTTAAAGCACTTAATATCACGATTCCGAGTAGTGGAAGAATCGGATTTACCTTGGTTCCTATGGCTGGCCTCCTCCTGTTTCTGTTCGGCTTTCGGCCTTGGGTTGAGTTGCTTCTCATCCTTCTTCCATGCTTGCGCCTTCCAAGCTGAGGTACTCGGATTTTGGCTTGGACGCGTGTTACTGCCCCTCCTCTTGAGTTGATTCTCAATTTTGATAGCCATGTGGACCATGTCCTCCAACTCCACATAATGTTGCAACTCGACGGCATTTTGAGTTTCTCGGTTCAAGCCCGCCAAAAACCTTGCCATTGTAGCCTCCTGATCCTCTTCTATATTTGCGCGGATCATCATGACCTCCATCTCCTTGTAGTACTCCTCCACACTCCGGGTGCCTTGCTTAAGATTTTGCAGCTTGTTGTACAACTCCCGGTAGTAGTACACTGGCACAAATCGCTTCCTCATCACAGCCTTCATCTCTTCCCATGACTCGATAGGCCGCTCTCTATTTCTTCTCCTATTTATGACAAGTTGATCCCACCAAGTTATAGCGTAATCAGAAAATTCAATTACGGCTAATTTTACCTTCTTCGCTTCGGAGTAGGTTTGGCAGTCAAAGATGAACTCCATTTTCTTCTCCCATTCTAAGTATGCTTCGGGATCAGATTTGCCTTGGAAAGACGGTATCTTCATTTTGATGCCACTCATACCATCATTTCCCCGATTCCTAACTCCTCTATCCCGTCCAAATCTTCTGTAACTACCCGCGGAGTCTTCTCCTTCATCGAACTCATCCCCATCAATTCCGTGGTAATCATGGGCCTCTCCTCTAACCGGTACCCTCTCTCGCCTACGCGCGTGAGGAACATGTTGTGGCTGTTCCACGCGTGCGTTTTCTATTCGGTCTACCCTCTCATGTAGCTGCTCCAACTCTCCTCTCAACATTCGCCTCATCTCTCCCATCATAGCTTCCATGAGGAGTTTTGGATCTGCCGCTCCAGCGGTACCTTCGGTAGTGTTTTTGCTGTTGTTTGACATTATTTATATACGTATATATATGCTGCAAAACAAAGTCAGAAATAATGCAAAAGACCTTACCACACTCCCTTACGTGTTTCTCTCTTGAACTGGTTTTCACACAATTTCTCTCGTGTTTACACTCAATACTTTTGGGCTTTTGTTCTCTGTAATGCTCTCGCCTCTCTTGCCTTTTTCCACTCGTTAATCCTCACTCAGTTCTTATAGAACTAATCAAATCAATATCGAATCTCCCGTGGCAATTCACAAACCAATTTACCAAGAAAGCTTAGATTAAATATAGAATGATAACAAACGCGGACAGAAAATAGGCTCAGAATTAACACCCCAAAAGAAACGTAATTTTGGACTTCCCTAACCCTGAATAACAAGAAACAGCCTAAAAATTTAAGAAAGGTTTCCAGACTTCTCTTTTTTTTTTTGCTTTTTCTTTTGATAATCTGGATTTGAATTTTTTTTTTTTAAATCGTCTCCTACACAGTTTCGACTGAGAGCAAACAAAAAGGACTATTAATCCCCACGAAATTCCAATCCCAACAATAACAAGAAAACCTAATTAACCCTAAGTTCTTGAAGACTTTTGGCAATTTTTTTTTTTTTGACGTTTTTTTTTTTTTTTTTTTTTTTTTGTATACCGAATCAATACTGTGAATCAAGACTCAAGATTATTTGAACATAAACGAAAATTAAAAGATAGGATAAGCAAAACCTGATTAGAACCCTAGGCTCTGATACCAAATGATACGAACCACGCCAACTTGTGACGAAACCCGTAATCAAATTAGTCTCCAAGATCGAATTCTAAACGGATTTGAATGGAACCGCGACCCGATGCCTAACAAGAAGCACGAACCTTGGTATGTGAGGACGCCACAATCAGTTATGGAAGGACTGATTGATAAGTCGTATGAACGCCACGGATTTCTCCGATAAGTTCAAAAAGTTCGTCTAAGAACTAGAGAGAATTAAGTCTCAAAATTTTTTTTTCATAAAACTGATCTGCCTCCAAAGAATTCCGTACGGTACATATATATAGGAGGGTTTTCCATCCCTAATTGCCCTAGACAGTAACCCCAAAAAGGAAATAACCAATTCTGAAGCAATAAAAACAAACAAATATGGCATGTTCCCTAAATGGCTAAAAAGCCTTACAATATTTCAAAATAAAAGGAATCTGAATAATAAATGTGTAGATGATTTGCTGTCACCAATTGTGCTTGAGGATGGAAGAGTTCTCAAAACGGAAATAAAGTGACAGCTATTGATCTTGCAAGAGTAATTACTGGGTCTCTTTGATTACTTGGATTACGCATTTGTTGTGCTGGTTGTCGCTTGTAATTCCCTCGATGGGCCTCCATGCAATAGCTTGAGACCAACTTGCTCGAATCAGCCCCATAAGTGCGTCTTTAAATTTCTTCGCGCGAGCCCTCGTAATCGGACCAAGGGGAACTAGAATAGGATCTGAATATGTCTCATCCCACATGCTCTTGCCTGTGACGACGTTCTCATCACTCTTGCCCATGTGCAGCTTTGGTCTTTGTTCCTTTGTGTCTGCCATGCCTCTGTGTTCTGGGTATTGGAATCGAATATATTTGATTCCCTGTGGGTTGCAGATTGCAAGGGTAATTTACCCGATTAGACATATGTAAGACCTTCTTTAACCATTTGTACGTCTCCATCTCTTCACAAGGGTGGAATCCGGACTCATACTTGTTGTCGAGGCCGAGAATTCAAACCATTTCTAAATCCCAAAATCCCTAATTTATTTTCTAGGGTGTCTCCGTTTTGGGCTTCTATTCGAATTCGTCCGGGAAAATTATGACACCGCCGGGTCTGTTCAACGGACTCTTGGATTAGTCACCGCCGGTGGCAAATGCGGTGCCGACTGGGGTCCGCGAAGCAAGCTCGAACAAAAGGTTTGATTACCCACTATTTTCGAGTTCGGAAAGCATCTGACAGAGCCATTGTTTCCTGCCCTGATTTGTCGTCCTCCACCATGTACTCCTCCTCCGGCTCGAACTCGGTAACCCTTGTATAATTTCTTAAACTTTTAGACAAATGATTCATTGTGAAATGCACAATGGTGTGATGGAAGTCCGGGTTGTTTGTCGATTTAGTGCTAAATTTGTTTCGATGCTTAAACTCGGAATTGTTTTGTTTTTCTGTTGATGTTGGATGATGAATTCAACATTGTTATGTGTTGAATTTGAGTGTGGAGGTTGATTTTGCATGTTTGAGACCCAAAACAGGTCGTGGCTGGTTTTTTGGGGGTTTTGTGCATTATGATAGCTTGTTTGGGTCAAGTTTTTGCTACCTAAGTGATTAAACAGGTCTTGGTGTCAAATTTGTGCATTTTGGTGTCTTGGTGCTAAGTTTTTGGGTTGATTTTGCATGTTTGATACCCAAAACAGGTCTTGGCTGGTTTTTGGGGGTTTTGTTCATTGTGATAGCTTGTTTGGGTCAAGTTTGGGCTGCCTAAGTGATGAAACAGGTCTTGGTGTCATTACTTTGCATTTTGGACCCTTGGTGCATCAATTTTGGCTTGATTTTGCATTTTTTTTGACCCAAAACAGGTTGTGGCTGGTTTTTTGGGGGTTATGTGCATTATGATAGCTTGTTTGGGTCAAGTTTTTGCTGCCTAAGTGATTAAACAAGTCTTGGTGTCAAATTTGTGCATTTTGGTGTCTTGGTGCTAAGTTTTTGGGTTGATTTTGCATGTTTGATACCCAAAACAGGTCTTGGCTGGTTTTTGGGGGTTTTGTTCATTGTGATAGCTTGTTTGGGTCAAGTTTGGGCTGCCTAAGTGATGAAACAGGTCTTGGTGTCATTACTTTGCATTTTGGACCCTTGGTGCATCAATTTTGGCTTGATTTTCCATTTTTTTGACCCAAAACAGGTCGGGGTTGGTTTTTGGGGGTTTTGTTCATTGTGATAGCTTGTTTGGGGCAACTTTGGGCTTTCTAAGAGATGAAACAGGTCTTGGTGTCATTACTTTGCATTTTGGACGCTTGGTGCATCAATTTTGGCTTGATTTTGCATTTTTTTTGACCCAAAACAGGTCGGAGCTGGTTTTTAGGGGTTTTGTTCATTGTGATAGCTTGTTTGGGGCAACTTTGGGCTGCCTAAGTGATGAAACAGGTCTTGGTGTCATTACTTTGCATTTTGGACACTTGGTGCATCAATTTTGGCTTAATTTTGCATTTTTTTGACCCATAACAGGTCGGGGCTGGTTTTTGGAGGTTTTGTTCATTGTGATAGCTTGTTTGGGGCAACTTTGGGCTGTCTAAGTGATGAAACAGGTCTTGGTGTCATTACTTTGCATTTTGGACACTTGGTGCATCAATTTTGGCTTTATTTTGCATTTTTTTGACCCATAACAGGCCGGGGCTGGTTTTTGGGGGTTTTGTTCATTGTGATAGCTTGTTTGGGGCAACTTTGGGCTTCCTAAGTGATGAAACAGGTCTTGGTGTCATTACTTTGCATTTTGGACCCTTGGTGCATCAATTTTGGCTTTATTTTGCAATTTTTTGACCCAAAACAGGTCGGGGCTGGTTTTTGGGGTTTTGTTCATTGTGATAGCTTGTTTGGGGCAACTTTGTCCTGCCTAAGTTATGAAACAGGTCTTGGTGTCATTACTTTGCATTTTGGACTGTTGGTGCATCAATTTTGGCTTGATTTTGCAATTTTTTGACCCAAAACAAGTCGGGGCTGGTATTTGGGGGTTTTGTTCATTGTGATAGCTTGTTTGGGGCAACTTTGGCCCGCCTAAGTGACGGAACAGGTCTTTGTGTCATTACTTTGTGCATTTTGATTTCTTGGTGCATCATTTTCTGGTTGACTTTGCATTTTTTAGACCCAAACCAGGTCGTGGCTGGTTTTTTATGATTTTGGTCATGTGCAAGTTTGGTTTTTCGGCTACTTGACATTGATCAACCGGTATTGGCATGTGTTTTCAGGTTTCGGGCCATTTTTTAACGACTTTGTTGGTGTTTGTTTGCACTTTTCACTTCCGTTTGGCTATGATGTAAGAAGCCCATTTTCATAGATTGTAATTTTGTCTGACTGGTGAGTTAATAGTCCGATATAAACCGTTGGGTACTGGTTTTTATGCCTTGGTATCTGACGTTGTATCGGGTCATTGACATGCTTCAGATGAAAAATGTCAATCAATAAATATTGAGCCAAATTCTTATCCTTATCGTACACGTGTAAAGTATAGTTTTTTATTTTTTTTTTCGCTATATTAAGGAAATGCCCTGCAAAGCTTCGGGTGAGACGTATGTTTGGGACAACGCAAAGGAAAAACTATTCCTCGAAAAACTGGATGACTTCTTGTTGTGTAATGGCGGTAAGCAGCCCACCATGCAAATATTTGACTTATGGGCCACTCAGTTTAACTCAGAGTTTGGTGGTGTACCTGCTTACGGAGGCACATTATATCAAAAAAAGGAGAGGATGAAGAAAATTTATCGCGGATGGAAGGTGATGTAATCTCGCACCGGCCTTGGATATGATCCAGTCACCGATAGAGTTATTTGCTCGGATGATGCCTGACAGAGTTTTATCAAAGTAATTGCATTGTCTTATATATGCCATGCTGATTCTATCCCTTAACAACGCGACAAGTCCACGAACATGTTCATGATACTTTATTTGCAGGTTTTCAAGGAGTGCAACCATCTCCGGCACGAGGGCCTTCGGAATAAGGACTTGTATTACAATGTGTTTGAAAAAAATCATGCAGCCGGTGCCTTTGGGTTTGGGTCAGTTACGATGGGAGGTGGCAGTACTCCATCCATCGACTTTGATTTCTCTATTGACAACTCTGGAACACATCCGGATTTAGAGGAGGAAATAGCTCCGACCAACGGTGCGAGGCAGGGCACCAAGAGACCACGGCCAGACGAGGCCGGTCCGTCTCGATCTAGGGGAAGTGTTGGTAAGACGAAACAAAGAGACGCAACGGACGAGATGACTTTCTCGGCTATGCAGGAAATCGTCAATCATTTCCGAGGTTGATCGCAATCGGGTACAAGCAGCGACCAATCAAGCCAAAAGGTTCACATTCTGGATTGCATGAATATTATGAAGGAGATGGGTATTCCACAAAATCAACGGACGATTATGTGGCACTACTTTGATGCTCATCCGCGGCTACAGTGTCCATTCTGCCAGCTTGACGATGACGATCGGAGGGGCATTATTGACTCCGTTGTCAATCCCCATTCGCCACCGGCTAATTGAGTTTTATGTTGTTGATTCATTTTTTTTGTTCGTTTAATTTTTCCATAACATTGAAACTATTTTATATTATTTTTTATATTGGATTATGGGTGCGTTTTTTAGGGTTTTTATGTTTAAACATTTGGCTACATTGTTGGTTAAGCGATTTTACTGTACATTATTTGATATCATTTCGTTGTTAAATTACGTTATGTGATGAAAAGTTTGTGGATAATTAAATAATTACATAAAGAATTTGAAACGATAAGAGATAAATATTAATTATAGTGGCGGTATGAGGACTAATTCAACTCTTTTTGTGGAAAATTGATCTATAACAGGTAAACTAGTGCATTTATCTCCGAGAACGTCAACCTCAATATGAATGAGTCTGGTTCAGCATCCGAACATGAAAAGGACGACCAAGCCTCAGAAAACAAACAACGAAACAATGACGCTATGCTTGCAATGGCAGTGGTAGCCGTGTCTGCTAGTAGGCGTAACAGGCGAAGAGTTCCATAACCAATGCATAATTCAATACTAACTAGCACCATCCGTGTGGAAGATATATTAAATGGCCACGAAGAAATAATTCAAGGATTGATCAGTATGAAATCAGAAACATTCAGATCACTAAGTAACCTATTAGGTAGTCGGGAATTATTGACGCCAACTTATAACATGAATATGAACGAGCAGTTGTTCATATTTTTATCCATTTGTGCATAAGGCGCTACAAACCGACACATTTCTTATTTATTCTAGCATTCTAAAGAAACAACTTCATGTTGGTTCTTTAAAGTGTTGAAGGTTATTTGTGCGCTAAAGGACAAATTCATCAGACCACTCGACTACACAGCGGCTCAACCTTTGATTATGGAGCACTCGTACAAATATCGGGCATGGTTTGATGTACGTTATCGATGTAATCGCATCATATGATCGTATGAAAGAATTATTGAAAAATGGGAATTATTAATGATGGTACCCATATTAAATAGTGTAATTATTCATGCAGGGTTGTATTGGCGCTATAGATGGCACACACGTCCCATGTGTGCCACACCGGGAAAATACGGACGCGTGAATTAATATAAAAGGACATCACTCGCAGAATGTATTAGCGGCCTGTTCGTTTGATATGAAATTCACTTATATGTTGGCCGGCTACGAGGGATCGTGTCATGATGCCAGAATGTTAGAAGAGGCAATAGCATTCCATGGTTTCCCAATACCGCCACTAGGTAAGTTGATATGTCAAATTATAGCAGTATTTATAAATAATAAATTAGTTAAATAATATTGGATTTGTCTTCATAATGCGATGTTTATTTTGTACGAAAATTTTACTTAGCCGATTCAGGCTACGCCAATAAGGATTGTTTCCTGAGTCCTTTTCGGCGAGAGACGTATCATTTACCGGAATATCGAAGACGTCGCGTCGGGCTTGGCAACATGAGGGAAGTTTTTAACTACACGCACTCATCATTGCGGAATTGTATTGAGCGAACTTTTGGTGTCTGGAAGACAATATTTAAAATACTTAAAAGCATCAACAGTTATCCAATGGACAAACAAAAAATGATCCCAGTGGCGTGTGCGATCCTGCATAATTTCATAAAGATGGTGCAGGTTGGGGATCCCTTGGTTGAAGAGTATGCGGCAGATTGTGTGCCTGTACGTGGACTTGTCGATGTTAATGCGGATTACGTGTTTGACGACGGGATCGGTGGAACTGGCCCAAGTACAGGAACGCAACAACATGACTCGAGGAGGAGTGCGATGAATCAGATGAGAGATATGATGGCTGATGATATGTGGGACAGATATCAATCATCTCCATGATATAAATCCACGTGAAAGCAAGCTCAGTTTTATCTAGTTGCGCAAGATTATGATTGTAATTATTAATTTTTTTTATCAATTTTTACTGACCAACTATGTACTTTTTGTTGGTGTATTTTATGGCTATATAAGAAATTATACAAAAGCTTTTGATGTCCCAAGTTGATGTGTGTTATTAATTGAGCTTATTTTAATTTTTTCATTTTTCTTCACTAAAACCTACAATAGAATGTTAAATTTGAATTAAAAATGTTTAACTTAAATTTTTAACATCCAAACATGGCCCTTGTTTTTTTTTTTTTTAAAAAAAACTTTTCAACTCAAACTTTTTTACCAAACACTCAACTTAAGTTAAACTTTTCAACTCAAACTTTTTACCGTACACTCAACTTTTAAACTCAACTCAACTTAACTCAAACTCAACTCAAAAATCTTAACTAAAACTCATTCACCAAACACCCCCTTAATTTCATTTATACTTTATTTTCATTTTTGATATCTCCATCATATTTCATCTACGTCTCAATTTTCTTGATTCTTCACCCACGTACTCCATTAAAAAAAACCAAAAAACGAAAAAGAAAAAAGACTTTAATTCACCCGCGTTTTTTCCCCTTACTCTCTGCCCTGCCCAAAACAAGCCGTTATTTCTACATGCCAAAACAAAACCATTCCCTTTGCCGCCAAACCATAGTCCAATATTTCTTTACTCCCCTCTCTGTCTCTTTCTCACACTTTCTCTTATTGTCTCTCTCATTTAATTTTTAGGTTTTCCATAACTAAGAAATCTAAATGACTTAGCTTTTCAATTACTCTTTTTTTAATCTCTATTATTATGCTTTCAATTAAGGTTGATGTTGTTTATATGTTGAATTTGACAGGAGATTAACTTCTTTGTGCAATTAGGTGTACAAGATTATAGTATCTTTAATAACCAAAGGACTTGTTTATGTTATTGACAGTGTTCTCTCTTTCTTGTAGATTTTGAATGTAATAAGTTTTTTTTTTTTTATGAAAATTAATTTAATTTATGTCTAGACTGTGGCAGACTGGTTCTTCGTGATGCCTACTCAGTTTATGACTGCGACAAATCTGTTGAAGTTAACAAACTAGAAATTTGCATATTCTCTTTGTTGTCGATACTGGTATGTTTTATCGACTGCCTTTTATCTCATTGTCACCAATGTTAAAAATGCTTCCTTCTTTAGACACATCTTGTGAAGAACTAAGTTTTGTGTCAATTATTATGATTTTCTATTTCATGTATACGCACATGCAGAAAGTTTTGCCATAGATTGCCATTAAGCATTGTTATTTTTTAGACTTTGGGCGTCGAGATCGGTCTGTACTTGTGAATAACAATGTGGTAACTTTGTGATGAAATTTTCTGAGTTTTGCTACAAGATACAGACTTTATAGATTTCTAATTTTTCATTCTCTGTCTTTCTGTTTTATCTTTACCTATAGAGAAAAAAAAAAAAAAAAAAGAAGAAAAGTATTTGTTCCCTTTTTTTTTCCCTGGTGATGAGTATGCCATGTTTATCTTGCCGTTTTCTTTGAAAGGCTGGTATATTAAAGGGCATAGTTGTGTTTGGTATTATGTGGATAGGTTTTTGATCACATTAGGTCCGTTTTAATTTTTTTTATTTTATTTTTTAATTTTTTAAATAATGTTTACTTCCATTTAAGTCTTATGCTTTGGTGTTTTGGTGGTATGAGCAATTAACATCTCTGTTTTCACCACTCAGATTATTACATTTGCTCATTTCATTTGGTTTCTTTGAATAATTTTCTTTTTGTCCTTTTTATTTTCTCGGTTAATGTTTCTATTCTTGTTTTTATTCACCACAATTTTTATTAGCTTATGAATTCAACTGTTCACCTTTTACTTGTAGTTCTTAGTTAAACACCCGTTTGTTACCACTCTTTCCCCACCATAGTCTGAATTGCATTTTTTCTATTTTATTAGGACTCCAAATATTAAATCATTTTATAAGTTATTCTTGAATTTTCCTTGGGAGTATTTGTGTTTTTAATATTCATGCTTAATGCATGCAACCATTATAATCATCTTTTATGATAATTAACAAAAACGACCTTAGAAAAGCTACAATAGCATTGGGATAGGTAAAAGTGTAACATTTTTTTTTATTGATAATAATAATTTTTTTTTTTTTTTTTCCATTTTACAACATTTTTTTCGTTGATGCCATAAAATTTGCATTTTAAGAATGTCATCTTAAAAGTCATTAAATGACATTTTTCTTAAAATGTCGTAAACCTTGTGTATATGGTGAGTCCCCATGAAATCTCAGCCATCTAAAGACTTGATGCGACATTTTTTAATGTCATAAAGAAATCTGGCGGCCAACATATAGAGGATGAATAATACAAGAGTAGTTAAAAATTTGCAAGGGAAATTGTGATTGTCCGCCAGTATGCAGCCGGTACAATAACACAATATTTTAACACTTTGAACCAAAAAAGAAAAATTAACACGTATTTTTTCTTGAAATGAATATTTTAATATTTTAAAATCATAAAATAATAGCCTAAGACTCGAAAGGGTATCCTTCCTGACTGAGAACACTGTTTTCTCCCTTGTTTTGGCAAATAAAGGACTAACCATTTACAACCTGGTCCCATTTATACCACAGTATGTGTTATGTTAAAAGATATCGGGTGTAAATCCTTTTCTACCAAAAAAACAAAAAAAACAAAAAAAAAAAAAAAACAAAAAAAAAAAAAAACAAAACAAAAAAAAATGATATTGTGTACACTTAATTATCTTCTTAATACCCAAGTGGACGTTAATTCTTTATAACAAATTAAGATCAACATTTGTGCTTTATACAATATGGTCCTTATTATAAGTGACATAATAAAATCGTGTAAGCAGTGACGAAATTTATTTTTTTTTCCTTCCAAGCGTATGAATTAAGTCCAAATTTTGAACTAAAATGTAATGTAATTATTTTTCTCTCTCTTTTACATATTATTTTCATAATTTCTATCTTTTCTTTCTTCTTACAAATAAACCAAGAATGAGTTTAATTCACTTTATTTTTTAAAATGAAATCACATGTAGTTACATGCACAGTTTAACGGTAAATTTCATACCTGCGATCAAACTTGAGTTTAGGTTCAAGACTGGGCTCGGGGCCGATCCGAATTTCAGAGCTGGGTTTGCGTTCGAGGTCATCCAGATTCTAGGACTGGGATTGGGTTCGGTTCTAGTTTTGGGTGTTAGTTTTAGAAATCTAAAACGAAGCATATCATGTAACAAAATGAGCTTTTAAAATTTTCCAAAAACATTTAGGAGTAGACTCATGATATCTTATAAAATAACTGTATATATTATATTTGGTCGTACCGATTTGGTAGAAACAAAATACAGATAACTTCGAGACTTCTTGATTGACCACTCGATCTTCCTGACTATTTCCCTCTTATTGAGTCAACAAGTGTGTGAGCACTAGTGACTTCAATTATCTCCTAATATAATTCTTTTTTAATATGATTTTCTTAACTCTAAAGACAAGTTTTTTAGTATACACTTGTAATAACATATTTATACCATTAGGCATTTGGCTGGGATTGAAAAATTATAATCCTTGTCCTTGATTCAAAATCATCTGCTACCTATCCTAGGAGTGGGCATGTGATGCGGATCCCGAAAGGGATTCACACAATTATCAGAGTCTAACACTTAGATAGCTAAGATCTCTTTTAAAACTTAAATTGATATATATATATATATATATATTTAAACAACGGAATAAATATTTTTTCATACTTATCATAAAATTATTTAATTTAAGAATTAAATATATAATTGTGAATTTTATAAAGAGCATTTATTAGGATATTCATACGACATTCTATATAGACATTGTAGTTCAAAATGATCAATGCTGAAAAATGACAACGCGTTCAAAACTATGCACACGTACGAATTCCATTACTTTCATCATCACACTCGTTATTCTCCATTTCTTTGGCATTGCCCTCACAAGCAGCAATAAAAAATTCTTTCCGACTTATTCTTACATTAATGCCCTCACACATTGTTCCTTTACCAAATGTATTGAAAAAACTAGTATCACTCTTAAGTGAGTGCAAATTTACACTTTCACCTGTTAGAAATTATTTTGAAGAAAATTTTTGCTCGTTCCCTGAATTTTGGGCTTTGTAATGAAATGCCCCTGAATTTTGATTTGTAACTTCCGTTCTCCCGATTTTAAAACATTTGTACATTTTCACCTTTTATTAGTTTAGTTAACGGAAATTGAGGACAAATCTCATGTCTACCCGCTAAATTTTGAGCATTGTCACAACGTACCTCCCAAACTTAATATTAGTAAAATTTTCCCTTCCGTTAATTTTGTTAAATGGAATTCCTAATATGTCACATAAAGTCAAAACTAAAAAGGTAATTTTATAAAAACACAAATTAAATCTATAAAAATTCTCCTGCAAAAAGGAAAAAAAAAAATTAACAACCTCTAAATTATTGATAATTAGATATAATAAAAACTTCTTCAAACATTAAAAAAAAAAAATGCCTGTAAAATTGTTGCGGAACCACACAAAATGCCTACATATTATATTGAGGAACAGTCATCGATGACCAAGTCACTAAAAAAAGTGGACAAGTCACGTATTTCGTAGAAATTATAAACATATTACTCGAGCTATTAAATTTATGCATTAGTACTGGAGTGAAACGTCTAGATGCTCTTTTCGACATTGCTCCAGCTTTTCGCATTAAAAAAATAAAAAATAAAAAAATAATCGATAACAATGGAGACAAGAGGCAATAACATCTGAGTAGGTCCTGCCGAACCCAAAATTTAAAATTTAAAATAAAAAATTGAAAAGGTGAAAGAAATGGAAGAAAAAAGGACAAGAATGTGAGGTTTTGCTGGAAGGTATAAAGCAAATGCTACGGAGAGAAGCATGTTGACTTCACAATACAAAAAACTAGTCCTCTCTAAAAACCCTTGTTCTTCTTCTGCTGTTTGGGATCAAAATTAGACCTCTATAATTCCTTTCTTTCATATTTCTGTTCCCTTTTGTTTTTCTGAACCACCAAGGCTAACGTGGCTCTTGAACTAGTTGGTGGAGCTTTTCTCTCTTCTCTGTTCCAGACTCTGTTCGACAAATTGGCTTCTTCTGAGGTCCTGGACTTCTTCCGCAAAAAGAAACTCAACCCGGGGCTGCTCAAGAACCTGGAGATTCTGTTGATTTCAGCTGAAGCAGTTCTTGATGATGCAATATCTGATGAAGAATGCCGGAAGTGTTAGCAAAACATGTTTTTAGTAATGGGTCCTCAAGTGCACATCCAATTATGGAAGTAATTTCAAAAAAAATTGTTGAAGATGCAAAGGTCTCCCTTTGGCTGTGATATCTCTTGCTGGTCTTTTACGCGCCCAACCAAATCCAAAAGAATGGGAAAAGATATTGAATGCCGACATTTGGGAGGTGCACAATATCGATGATGTCGAAATTCTTCCATCTTTGTGGTTGAACTATCATTATCTCCCCCCTCACCTAAAGCATTGTTTTGCCTATTGTTCATTATTCCCTGAAGATTATAAATTTGAGAAAGAATAATTAATCCAGCTATGGAGGGCGGAAAATCTCTTGGCAATCCAAAAAGGACAAGGACTGGAAGAAGTTGGAGGGGAGTACTTTAACGATTTTGTAGCAAGGTCACTGTTTCAAAGAACACCGAATTTAAAATATGTTATGCATGACCTGGTGAGAAATTTAGCTAAATTTGTAACGGCAAAATATTTTTTGAGTTGGGAAGATCAGAACTCAAAAACATCCATATGCAAAGCTCGTCACTTGTATCTGAATGGGAATATGAGTGACAACAATGCGTTTGAGGCTCAATCGCAAGCAAAGTCTTTGCGTACTTTACAATCTTTCCAATGGGAAATGAAGTCATCCTTGTTGCCTGCAGTTCAAAGCTTAAGGGTTCTCTCTCTATCGCGTTATCCATACATGGATTTGCCTAATTCAATTGGGGATTTGAAACATCTAAGGTATTTAAATTTGTCCTGTAGCCCGAATAAAAAGGCTACCTGGTGCAGTGTAACTTGCACAACTTGCAGATACTACTGTTGTCATATTATCATGCACTTACTCAATTGCCGAACAAGATAGGAAGCCTAATCAACATGCAGCATCTCGATGTTACATCGGTACCTTTGGAGAAAATTCCAGACGACCTGTATGAGTTGAAAAGTCTGCATTCTTGTCTGATTTTGTTGTGGGTGAAAATAATGGGTCCAGTATCAACCAATTACAAAAGCTTCATCTACACGGAACAATTCGTATTTCAGGACTCGAGAATATTGTTGGTGTTGGAGATATTGCAGAGACTACTTTGAAGGATTTGAAGTACGTCACTGAGTTGATTTTGAGATGGAAAGATTGGAGTGAGAATGGTGATTTAGAATTGGAAAGAGTTGCACTTGAGAAGCTACTCCCTCACAAGGATTTGGAAAAACTAGTCATACAAAGTTACGGAGGTGCAAGATTTGCTGATTGGTTAGGAGACAGCTCCTATTCTAATGTGACAATCATGCATCTAGAAGGTTGCAGACGTTGTCGCTTATTGCCACCACTTGGGCAGCTACCATCACGTTCTCGAAGAACTCAACATCATTGGATTTGATGAGTTGGAAAGAATAGGTGACGAGTTTTACTCCAGTAGCACATCTTCCACGGTTGAGCGATTTAGGTCCTTGAAAAAATTGTGCTTTAATGGTATGAGGAGTTGGAAAGAGTGGTCATTCACTAGAGCTGATGGAGAAGCAGGTGTTCTTCCATCCTTGACATGTCTTGAAATATAGAATTGCGAACAACTTGTGGGTTTGCTATCAGGGGCGCCACAACAACAGACATGATATTTTTGAAGGTAAGTCATGATTTTCAACATCATGACTGCCTGCAAATCCTCGACGTGATGTGACGAAAAATAGTTTTGTCTCAGTTTTTCAAAGAAAAGTGTAAGATACAAGCCAAACCAAGTTTTGACCGAAGCTGGAAAGTTTAAGATCTATGAATTTTAAATAAGTTTAATGAAGAGGATATTTTCTGAAAATGTCTTTAAAGTATAGTTTTATGGTGATTTTATGAATCGCTGGAAAACAAGAAAATTCTTGATTACAAAATTTTCCAAGCTTTGATCTTCCCAGAAAATAAGCACTTTAGATTTGAATTAGGCTTCAAACCAAGCATACAAGATTTAGATCTAAATGAGACCTACAAGTTTTATGCATGAAGAAGTTTCTAGAAGTGAAATTATGAGACAATTTTATGTGATTCACAGAATAAATTCAAAATAGTGAATTTTTCATAATTCACACTATACGGTTATGAAATTTAAGCAGATGATTGTATCAAATATTTAATAAGTTTTTAGTTAAAACACGAAAGTTAAAGATATATCTAAGATCTATAAGATTCGAGAAAGCTTTTTATAGAAAATATTTTAAGCAGAATTTTAAATGACTTTCATAACGTGCATTTGATTTTGAGTAAAGCACGGTATTTATATAATACTTTAAAATGCACAAGTTTGCGTAAAAAAGTTTTCTCAAAATGTGTTTCTATATAATATAGCATTTTTTTTTGCGAAGTTTTATGACATGAAAATTGGTAAAAGCCCTTATCTTTAGGACAGTAGGATAAATCGATCTTCACATTTGATGGTATCAAATTGTTGAAAACAATTTTGGAAAAAGATATCACGGAAATCATGATAGTCAGACCGCTAAATATCAATTGAAATGGGACTAAGAGCTCGGTTTTAGCTCAAGAGTCCTAAAAGATATTGGTCAACGCTTTACAGAAGATTTTTATATATAGATTTCAATAGTTAAATGGGCTTGTAGGCCCAATGCTCTAAGACCAGCAACCTAATGATTTGATCAATCATTTAAGATAGATAAATAGGTAATTAAATTCTAATGTAGAAATTTAATTAGCTAAATTTAATACTTACACTCGTTATGGTTGTTTAAAATAGGACATGGACCTGTTATTTCGCTAAAAGATCAAGACAAGAAAAATACTATGGCATGAAAACAGGTAAATACAAACTTCGCCTACAGTATGAAAACTACGGTTTTCAATCTTAAATGTTTGTATGAAATATACTCTATATATGATTAATATGATGTATGTTTGAACAGTTATATAAGATGCCAGTTTTGAATGGTTTTATTCAATGCAAGTTTTGAACTGTTCTAAGAATGATATGTTTTAAGAAATGCAAGTCTTTAAGTCATGTTTTAAATACATGCTTTATGAAATGTGTTTAAAACACATGTTTTATGAAGATTGTTCCATGATAATATGTCCAAGTTCTATGTTTAAGATTTATGATGAAGTATAACTTATTGCATACTTCCATGCTTGATGCCATGACTTACGTGTTTTAAAGCTATCATGATACATGTCTTAGTTTTATAGCTGTGAGGTTTTATGTTGAGGTATGACATACTGCATACTCACCATAAAATAATTAACAAGACTACGATAAGACAAGTTAAGGGTGTCGTACCAACCTTCCATAAGAGGAGCATCAATTCAGTTAATTTCAGTTGATCTGGAGCAAGTCCAGTATATAATTTCTGTATTGTTGGGTGTTGGGATCTATATGTGCTCTAAGGATAGAAAATCAATTATATGGATTTTCTGTAAATATGACATTTTGATATTAATAAAAAGATGTTATTCATGTTTAATAAGTTATGCCCTATTTACTTTCATTTGTTGATTGTATGATTATTTTGAGCAAACATAAAATACTCCTAAGCTGTTGGTAGTATATCGGATTACCATATGTATACGGGGTATACATAGAAGATGTGGTAATTTGATAACAGTCTAAATAAATGGTCCGCAATCGATGGAATAAGATTTGGGGATCTTATTTATGATAAGATTGTAAAGGTTGTCTACTTCCTTGGAGGGATGGTTTGTCTTGACCATCGGATTAGTTCCGAGTAGAAACTTTAATGTATACCAGTATTGAGGTATGACATTGGACTGGACCTAAGGTGTTAATTGATTCGGTTTAATAATTCCATTTATAAGAATCAATGACGCTTTGATTATCATCATGCATTAATCTTAATTCTGAAATGAATACTTGAGTTCGCATCCATGACTTATGCACTTTGATCCACTATAGGCGAGACACTGATAATTGATGGTCAATATACTTGTGTTTTGGGTGTATGACTTATGGATGGAGAGATCAATATTCATAGATATGGAATCCATAGCTATCTTAACGATAGTACATGTTATCTACCTAAAGGCATTATTCGGAAATTGAAAGATAATATAACAAGATCTTGGCCATCGGTTTACTTTGTGCTCTCTGATGGTTTACCGATTATATGGTTTTACAATTGGTGGTTCTTTCATTGGAGCATAATGGAACTTTAAGTTAAAATGATTGAAAAGGTAAAACGAAAAAGTCCTTAAATCAATTATGGATAACATATGAGGATTAAGCAAGTGATGAATAATTCATGAAAGAAGCACTGCGTTAGAGAGCTTTAGTAATACGGTATGTAAACAGGAGTTCAGCTTCAGACTTTTAGTGGAATAGTCCTGAAGTTGATTATTTATGAATAATTAATCCGGAATTAATTTTTCGCAATTATAGGAGCCTCTTTACATATTTCCATCGAGGTCCCTCTACTAGCTCATATAGTTCCACGAAGCGTCTTGTGATTTGTTCCTAATAAGATCGGTAAATTAAATGGGAATTTAATAATGTCTATTAAGACATGGTACTCTCTAACATGCAATCCCAAAAGGATTGGACATGTGAAATTAATGTAGACAAACAATGTGATTTGTCAACATATGATTGGTTGTAAATAAAATAATTATTTGTTAATTATTTTGGTTAATTGAATTTTGGAAATAAGGTTGTGTTTGAATTATTTAATTTTTGAAAACAAAATTTTTCTCTCCTAATTATAGGGCATGATTTTTTTAATGGATGGAGGGAAGAAGATTTTGTTTTAAAATTGTTTAAATATATTACAAACATTAAATTATTAATTGATTTAAATAATGTAGCTTATTTGATAGATTTTCTTTTCTTAAAGAATGGTGCATATTTTTTTGGTGGAAAGGAAATCTAAAATATTTCATTTATTTAAATTAATTAAATATGGATAATGTTTGTGGAAAATATTTATTTAAATTCAAATAAGAAAATCTTATTCAAATTCAAAGGTTTAAAGGGAGTTTGAATCTAGATAGGATTAGGACTTTTTGACTAGTCTAGATTCTTGATTTAAATTTGAACCACCAATCAATCTACACACAAGGTGGAGCACAAATTTTTTGAGTATTCTCCAAGCAAAAAACCATCCATAAGGTTTAAAGAACCTAGCCCGAAATTCGAATGATCCTTTGGTTCAAAAGATTATCCAGAAAAATAATTATTAATTATTTTTTAAGTAGGAGAAATTTTGAAAAAGGATTGGAGTATTATATAAAGGCTGGGGGTTCTTGAAAAAACCAACCCTTATATCATACTCATAGGTGGACGGTTTTTTGGGAGAGAGAAAAACAAAAACTAAGTTTTTCGGGCTTGAGAAATTCGTCCTTCTTGGGTGTGAGAAAAAGAGAGAAATTTTCATTGAATCAAAACTGTGAGGAAGGTTAAGCCGAGTGATATTTTTCATAGAAGGTTAACCGGTTCCTGTTTTGTAGTTTTGAAGAACGAACCTGGATCGAATTCTCAACGAGGTACATCGGGATTGAGAAAGTGGGATCTAGACTTCGAAAGAAGTACCGGTCGCTTGGATTCATAGCACTTGTGCCCACACAAACTCTGAGATGTGGGGACTCGAGAATAGTAGAGAAGACACGTTGGTCAATGCTCTAGCAATTCCGAAATCCGAGAAACAAGGTACGTTTGATCATGTATTTAATTTATTGTTATATACATCACGAGCTTCTTTTCTGAATCGGCATAAAAAATTTTAAAACTTCCGCTGCGCCGTAACTCTGATATCGGAACTATTTTTTCCAACATTGGGGAACTTGTGAACCCTCACAACCCGATGATCGTGCGTATTCGGTGCGTACACTGGGCATAACACAAGATAAGAAAATTCATAATCAATAATAATGGATAATTCACAATCAAGCATAAACGGATTATGCATGTTTTGTGATATGTTTTTAATTATTTTACAAGGATGTATTTGTACTTGCTGAGTGAAAACTCATTATAAAATGTTCATGTTATAGGTAAAAAACCCGCAGTTTAAAAAGATGGACTGAGCATGCTATGGAGCGAGTGTAAAGGGCGGTCATGGATACCACTGAGCAGTTATTTTCGCATTTTGAACAACATGTTTTAATATAAGTGTTATACAGTTTATAACATTTAAGTATTTTTAATATGCTATTTAAATTTTTATTAGTAAGTAATTATTACTAATCAAATATGGACAGTAAGTTCTAAAACTATCAATTAGTTTTGATGATGTCTTTTTGATATATATAAGTTGTGCAATTATTACAGTAATTACTATTGTGGTAATTACAGAAAGATATATATTTCTATAAGGAAAAAAAAAAGTTATGCAAATTTTAAGTTTTATGAGATAAGTAAGTAAATTAAGTAGTTTAAGTAAGTTTAGTAACAGCCACATAAGGCAGGTCCTTACATTTTCAAACCTACTTAAACATGATTTCCTAAACTTTGATCTAGTTGAATTAGAAAATGTAAATTCGAGTCCAACACCAACTATATATACTAGTTTTTAGGCACGTTCGCACGCGTGGATTTAATGTATTGATTTTTTAAGAATAAATTTAATTTTGTTTTATAAAATAATAAATAGATGTTAAATTTTTTAAAAAATCAGTATCTTTTCTAAATTCATTTATTGTCTTCTAAAGAGTTTAACAGAATCAAGTAACCATTGATTAAAAGGAAATATAACAATTTGAAGAATTGCAAGAAATTTTTTTTGAGGCATATTTGAAAAAATTTATTTTACATATGGGCAAATTGGAAAAATAAAAGTATTTTACGTGAGCCAACTTCAAATACGTACAATTTTTGGGGAGAAAAAGTAAAAATACAAAAACTAATACAAAGAAGGAAGTAAACAACATCAACATATATATATAAAAAAAAAAAAAAAAAAAAGTGTACAAAAAGATAAAATAGAGAGATCAAATTTTTAAAAATGTAAAAAGACAACTCTCTCTTTTATAATTTAGTTATAGATTATACATATAGATATAGTTGACACAGCTAAAGATAACAGCACACACACATATATATGTGTGTGTGTGTGTGTGTCTAGTACATGTTTTTCACTAAGTTTAACTTCAGCATACTGTTTTCATACATATTATTGGTAATCAAATAACCTTTGTCTGCCACCGTATCTTAACATGACACTGGCCTTAAGCTTTTCAGAGATTTTGATCTGTAATCCCCTCCTTTGATCTCCCCTCCTTTGATCAGTGTCCACCTAATTCATATCAAAGAGTATAAAGCTTATATATAAGTAACGACCATGTAACTTTTATACTGAGTGGAAGTACATGTCTGTATTCAATTTTTGAAAATTTATTTTTGTCTTTTTGTATCAATTCTTTGAACTAATCACGCGATTGCATTTTATACTCTAAACTTAAAAAAAAAAATCCCTAATTCTAATAATGGTGTTATTTTATTTATTTATTTCTAATATTTATCTGACATATGACACATGTAGCAAGTATACTTCTGATCTCTGTCTAATGTTATCTAATTTGAGTATTTTTATTTATTCTATCACCGTGATTTCTTTTATCTTTAATTATTCTTGATGTCTATTCTTTTCGTTTATTTATTTCAACTTCTCTGTTTAAACTAATCCATTTTCCAGTCTTTAATATTTATTTATTTATTTATGCCCATTTGGTTATTTTCTTTATGCTCAGCCTTTATTACTATTGCCCATTATTATTATTATTATTATTATTATTATTTGTTTTATTATTTAGATCACTAACTATTGTCACTTATTTTAACATATTCGACCTCTTTAATTTATCACGATGAAACTAATCCTAGAGTCTTATAAACAAAATATTTTAGTCAATTTTCTTTATTTCAAAGAGTTTAATAGATCAATTCTTATGCAACACATCAATCACAAATAAGTATATTAATTATATCTTTCACACAGTCAAAATTAAAAAAAAAACATTCATAAATAAAGCACTTGGGATGAAAACACTCTCATCATTTCTAGAATATTATTTGCATCATTTTCCTAAGTAGTCTTCAAAATATGTCATTCACTCATCTGGCCACTTAGGCATTTAACCGGTCATTTTGACAAAAACCTTTGACTAGTCGTCTTGGCTAAATTCATAGACAAGTGCCAACTCATCTCATTGACCAGTGCATACTTCATTGCATGCATATAACCTAATTCTCTAGCTCCCCCTCCTTGATAAAAGAGTGTCGTGTCAGCATGACCCCTGCACTCACCCACAACTTATCATCCCTAGGGCCTCATAGGCATGATACACATATTTTCCCCACGGACCCGGGATCAGATGCCTACGTCCCCGAGACTCCACTCACAGAGACTGATCTTATTTAGAGATTTTCAATGACGCACTTGTAGCATTGCTCACAATCCTAGAAGAAGATCTCTTTTACAAGTTCTCTCTCTACTCCCTTGATCCCAATACACCCTCTTGAAAACTCTCTTAACCCGAATGACAATGAATCTGAGGAAAAACTGTAATTTAATTTGCAATTATGATGTCGTCTTTATACCTAACACAATTCATGGAATATTGCATAATTGCCCCTAGATTACAAAGTTCATACAAGTAACCCCTTATGAGACCCCAGTCACTATATAGGATATCAGCAACAAACATCAACACAGAAAATCCTCAACACTAGATGATTTCCACAGCATCATTGGCATAGACGTAACCATCTAAAGCCCGGGGAGCTCAACTTTTGGTTAAATATTTGTAATGGTTCTTAGCCTCCTCTAACTAAAATTCCCGGCTTTGTCACTAATCATGAGAAACTCCACCATTCCATTTTAAACAAATCTCGAGTCGAACAAAGTTACTCAACCGTGTCGTGCAACATTGAAGTTAAATCAGTATACATGATTTCATTTCAAGCTAAAGATTAAAAATACCTATATCAAAGAGAGAGAAGGAAACAAAGAGAGAGAAGGAAAAAGAACATTATTTCGTGTAGCTTCACTCAACTTATTTTGGCTTTTGGAACAGCCTTGTCGACAGCTTTTGTCTCCTTATATGTCCCATCTCTTTGCCTCTACTACGACAACCATATGAAAATTTTGCTGGTATTTTTCTTGTCAGATCAATTGTACCCGATTCAATTAAAGATGACTGAAAAAGATAAGGGAAGATTTTAGAACTCTTGTAGTAGCAGTAACTACAAAAGTGGGCTAGAGATAATATTCTTTTATGACTTCGTAACACAAGATAACACCATCAATATTCAATACCATGAATTCAAAATATTTTCCCAATAAAACATAAAATTGCTTTTAGTCAGAACAAAAATAACAGCCCAAACATGTAAATATATTTACTCCGTTTTGGCGGCCAACCTCCTGATATTATAAGATCAGTATCTTTTGTCTTTTGACACTCATACACACCACTTGAAAGCTATTGTCTCCCCCCAAAATTAACCTGCAAAAAGTTGGAAGTTCGGTTGATTGAAAAAGAAATATACTAATAAAGTGAAATGTGGGGATGACTGTGAGGCCACCTTGATTTGCTGAGTTCTGTATGTTGAACATGGGAACTTTCAGACGAGTAGTCTACCATGCATATCTGGGCAGAAAAGAGAGTACACCCGTCAAAGGAGAATGAGAAAAACATGTCGAAACATAAAGAGAACAGAAGGATCAGAGATATTTCTCCAGTTAGTAAAACTAACATATTAAACACACACACAAATGCGCAACTAAAAAAAAAAAAAAAAAAATCCAAATCCAAGTAAAGTAGAGATTTATGGGTAAATGGCATTTTTTTTAAGAAGTTTTTTATTAAACAGCCGAAGCTTTGTAAATTTAGGAAAATATTTGTTTTTCGTTATAAATGGTCATTGATTGACATGGTTAATTAGTCCAATGTTAATATGTTTTTTTTCACTCATTAATGGTGGTCAATCATTGATTAATTGTAGTCAATGATCGATTGATTATAGTTAATCGTTGATTAACGGTCACTTTCCTAAATAAAAATAATTTCAAGAATTTTATTAAAATCAGTGTTTAAAAACGGTCTATTTATCCTAATTTTTGTAGTAAAATATTGTCAAAACGATTCTGAAAAATCTAAGTCAGTTGCTTAAACAAACCGCTTTTCATTTTACAATATGAAAAATAGGCAAAATTGGAGTGATTTAAGTATTAAAGCGGACTGGAATGCATGTATGTATTTTCGAAAGATTGTCATATAATATGCTTACCATGTATTTCCACACGAGATATGTGAGCAATCTTGTGCCAATCTTCCCCATTCTCTCTTTGGCACCGTCTTTCTAGTAAAGGACAACCGTAGATATCCAGATAAGAAAGAGAAGCGGGTAGCTTCTCTTCTGGCAAGCACCGAAGCTTTTCACATCTCACAATAGACAAGCGCTCAAGCGAGGTAAGTTGTTGAAGGCTCCTCCCATTCAGAAATTCAAGATCTTCAAATTCAAAGATGGAGAGATAAGTGAGCGTGGTTGGAAGTAGGCCCTCCTCTGGAAATGAATCCACGGCACCATAACTCTTCATAAGTTCCAGTGATGTTAGACAAGTAAATCTTTGCATATCCCAGTTCCTGCGGAGTGCAACAAGCTTTTCACAACACCAGATATGGATAGATTGTAATCTCGAGAAGGATCCCCACTCTAGAAATGTCTCTAGCCTTGGACAATTGATTGTATGTATGGTCTCAAGTGATGAAAATGGGGTCTGTGTCTGTTGTTGTGGCGCCCCTGATAGCAAACTCACAAGTTGTTCGCAATTCCATATTTCAAGACATGTCAAGGATGGAAGAACACCTGCTTCTCCATCAGCTCTAGTGAATGACCACTCTTTCCAACTCCTCATACCATTAAAGCACAATTTTTTCAAGGACCTAAATCGCTCAACCGAGGAAGATGTGCTACTGGAGTAAAACTCGTCACCTATTCTTTCCAACTCATCAAATCCACTGATGTTGAGTTCTTCGAGTGATGGTAGCTGCCCAAGTGGTGGCAATAAGCGACAACGTCTGCAACCTTCTAGATGCATGATAGTCACATTAGAATAGGAGCTGTCTCCTAACCAATTAGCAAATCTTGCACCTCCGTAACTTTGTATGACTGGTTTTTCCAAATCCTTGTGAGGGAGTAGCTTCTCAAGTGCAACTCTTTCCAATTCTAAATCACCATTCTCACTCCAATCTTTCCATCTCAAAATCAACTCAATGACGTACTTCAAATCCTTCAAAGTAGTCTCTGCACTATCTCCAACACCAACAATATTCTCAAGTCCTGAAATACGAATTGTTCCGTGTAGATGAAGAAGCTTTTGTAATTGGTTGATGCTGGACCCATTATTTTCACCCACAACAAAATCAGACAAGAATTGCAGACTTTTCAACTTATTCAGGTCGTCTGGAATTTTCTCCAAAGGTGTCGATGTAACGTCGAGATGCTGCAAGTTGATTAGGCTTCCTATCTTGTTCGGCAATTGAGTAAGTGCATGACAATATGACAATAGTAGTATCTGCAAGTTGTGCAAGTTACACACTGTATCAGTTAGCCTTTTTATTCGGCTACAGGACAAATTTAAATACCTTAGATGTTTCAAATCCCCAATTGAATTCGGCAAATCCATGTTGGATAACGCGATAGAGAGAGAACCCTTAAGCTTTGAGCTGCATGCAACAAGGATGACTTCATTTCCCATTGGAAAGATAGTAAAGTACGCAGAGACTTTGCTTGTGATAGAGCCTCAAACGCATTGTTGTCACTCATATTCCCATTCAGATACAAGTGACGAGCTTTGCTTATGGATGTCTTTGAGTTCTGATCTTCCCAACTCAAAAAAAATTCTGCCGATACAAATTTAGCTAAATCTCTCACCAGGTCATGCATAACATATTTTAAATTCGGTGTTCTTTGAAACAGTGACCTTGCTACTAAATCATTAAAGTACTCCTCTCCAACTTCTTCCAGTCTTTGTCCTTTTTGGATTGCCAAGAGATTTTCTGCCCTCCATAGCTGGATTAATTCTTCTTTCTCAAAATTATGATCTTCAGGGAATAACGAACAATAGGGAAAACAATGCTTTAGGTGAGGGGGGAGATAATGATAGCTCAACCATAAAGATGGAAGAATTTCGACATTCAATATCTTTTCCCATTCTTTTGGATTTGGTTGGGCGCGTAAAAGACCAGCAAGAGATATCACAGCCAAAGGGAGACCTTTGCATCTTCAACAATTTTTTTTGAAATTACTTCCATAATTGGATGTGCACTTGAGGACCCATTACTAAAAACATGTTTTGCTAACACTTCCGGCATTCTTCATCAGATATTGCATCATCAAGAACTGCTTCAGCTGAAATCAACAGAATCTCCAGTTCTTGAGCAGCCCCGGGTTGAGTTTCTTTTTGCGGAAGAAGTCCAGGACCTCAGAAGAAGCCAAGTTGTCGAACAGAGTCTGGAACAGAGAAGAGAGAAAAGCTCCACCAACTAGTTCAAGAGCCACGTTAGCCTTGGTGGTTCAGAAAAACAAAAGGGAACAGAAATATGAAAGAAAGGAATTATAGAGGTCTAATTTTGATCCCAAACACCAGAAGAAGAACAAGGGTTTTTAGAGAGGACTAGTTTTTTGTATTGTGAAGTCAACATGCTTCTCTCCGTAGCATTTGATTTATACCTTCCAGCAAAACCTCACATTCTTGTCCTTTTTTCTTTCATTTCTGTATCGTTTTCAAATTTTTTTTTTTTTTTTAAATTAAATTTTGGGTTCGGCAGGACCTACTCATATGTTATTGCCTCTTGGCTCCACTGTTTTTTATAATGCGAAAAGTTGGAGCAATGTCCAAAACAGCATCTGTACGTTTCACTCCACTACTAAAGCATAAATTTAATAGCTCGAGTATTATGTTTATAATTTCTACGAAATATGTGACTTGTCCACTTTTTACTAATGTTAAGTTTGGGAGGCATGTTGTGACAATGCTCAAAATTTAGTGGGCAAACATGAGATTTGTCCGCAATTTTCGTTAACTAAACTAATAAAAGGTGAAAATTTACAAATGTTTTAAAGTTCGGGGGAACAGATGTTACAAATCAAAATTCGGGGTGTAACGACCCGACTTTTCGGACCATTAACTAACTTACTTCTTCTTATTTAATTTAGTCTTAACACTTATTTATGTTAAGTTTCAATAAATTTTTTTCTTTACATATTATATTTATACTTAAAGAGTTTAATAAACTAAAATTTTAACTAAGGAAATTGAAATATCTAAATGATAAATATCAAATTCAAATTCGTACTTAGAAAATATTTGGAAAAACTATATCTCCTGTGAGTTGAAAGAAAAGGCTCTAAAGTCTTTTTCTCGTAAAGTACTCCTACTAGTTTAGTAGTACCAAAATATTAAAAACGTAGTTATAAATATAATCGATGCAAAATAATTTAAGAAGTCTAAAGGCGGAAATTAAATTCATGGTGGTATTCCACTCCCTTCCTTCATCGCCTCCGCACAGCTTCGCCAGTCCAGAAAATATCTAAGTAGCGGGCTGTTTACTCACGTTACCTACAGCACGAACACACACGTATGAGCTTTCGCTCAGCAAGTACAAATTAACAATATCTCACAAAACATTTTCATAAAATCATATCATCACACGTAATATCAAGAATGTTCAAAAATGCATGTGATCTATGTGTGTTCAATTATGCTTCATTATATACATGTCTTGCCCACTTAAGGACCCCTATGTCGTACCCATATGCGCGCAACCAATGGGGAGTTTGGGGAGCGACTCTCCAACAACCTCCAAGTTCATAATTTATAACTTTCGTTCTTATCGTATCCTCTTACTAATTAGAGGTTGATACGACACTTAATCATATCTTTCGTTAGCCTCATTCTTATTATTTGTGTCAATATGTAGATTTATATGTCACTATGCATCTATCATTACGGCATACATATCTGTGAGGCATGTCGATCATATCAGTGCAAGAGAAATTATGCACGTCAAACGTTTAATCAACGCAATACATATGGCTCATATACTCGTCACTTCATCAAAGCAAATCATAGAAAACATAGAACATCAACAACGAAAAATATTTTGTTCCATGCTGTAGGTGAGGTTTGTACTTACTTGTCTTATGTGCTTAAACTTCCAGATTCGTACCTCCTACTACTCAAGTTTGAGAAATCGTCCAAATTTAACAATATCTCATTATTAGGTAGAATCATAATTATATAACTTTATTCATTTAGTTATTTATTTTATAAATTAAAGTAAGCTTAATTTACTTATATCATAATTAACCTTAACAATTAATTCAAATTAATTATTAAGTTAAATAAATTTCTACTATTATTATTTAATTAATTTAATTTTACTTAGTTTAATTTAATTTAATTGATTAATTAATTAACTAACTAATTAATTTGGTAGTAGTTAATTATTACTTTATTTAGTTGTGTAATTATAATTAAATTACATAATTTTAATTGACTAATTAAAATAATTATCAATTATTAATTCTCATATTAATAATTAATAATTAGATTATTCTAATAATTAATGTTTGATTAATCTCTAATTAATCGTCCATAGTTATATTAATAATTATATCAATGATTAATGATTAATTAATCATGTATTATAATTATCACTTACTAACTCTTATAAGTAATTAATTAACTTTATTAATTACTAATTAACTTTCTTAGCATAATTACATTTTGTTATATTTTTAGTAGTTTATTTATTTATTTCTTAATTAATTAATCAATTAAGTTGACAAGGAGTCACCTAAGTGTATACCTTCCATCTACTATTGGGCTTGTAAGGCCCAATCCCATTAATTATGATCATTTAGTTGGACTGAGATAGTCTCTTGGTGCATGCCTAGTAATCCTCTAGTGTACTTTATCTTATCCCATTTAAAAATTTGTGATTCAACTTTATAAAGTTAGGGTCATTCACATTATTTGATTATACACTTAATACCAACTTATTTCATAACTAAATATGTCCATATATTATGACTTACCCTTATGTCACATTTTAATATTTAATCGTTTTGTCTGTGTAAGATTTTAACTTGTAAGATTTATTTAAATTTGAGTATAATCCCATTTTGGACACTTAATAACTTGTTGGAAATCTTGAAGTATCTAGTTTCTGTCTTTATAATTTTTTTTCTCAGATTTTAAGCATTTCAAACATTAATGTGGGTGTTTTCCTAAGTATCTTATGGTGAATTCTCAGTTTACCAGATTACAATACAATATTATGGGATTTATTAAAATTTATTTATATATCCGTTTTAAACGCATTATATCTTATTTCGAAGCTTGAGATGTCTAATTTATAGTAGTAAAGTTTTTTACTTTAGTGTTTGAGTGTTTCATATCATAAACTTAGGTTTTGTTACTATTGGTCCCACATATGTACCACAAGTCAAGATTTATGGGTAAATTTAGAAAAATCATAACAATTCATTTATAAGTCCAAATAAGGCAAGAGATATGTCATTAGAAAGCTTATGCTGTCTAGTTCATACAATAAGAACAGTTTTGTAAAATATTATGTTTTACTAATCCAAAATATACAAAAACCCGTGGCTAGTACAGGGTTCCAGTAAAGAATTTCAGTTCGTAGTCCAAACTAGTAAAATTCACCAAAAACTACATATTTATGCATTTGAGGTGCATGATACCTTTTTGGAAAGCTTAAAGAATACATTTTTCAGATATATAACTTATAATTCAAAATTTTGAGACTAAAAGGTTCGGAGTACATAAAACTCGTGACTTGACTGTACCCCAGAGGTTCATTTTCTCTTTAGTTTTGTGTCACAACTTCAAATGCTCATAACTTTAGACATACAAAAGCAAACCAAGTGATTCCAAAGCCTAAAATAAAGTTTATCCTCTTCAAAATTGTATCATATAATTTATTTTTCATACAAAAGTTTCTAATGCATGCCATATTACTACAACAACTACAAGCTCTAACAAAGTTCGTAGAACTTACCAAATTACTCCGTGGATCCTTTAAGATCTCGGACCACCAAAGTTTTTCTCGAAAGGAGTCTAACATTAAGATTCCAACTAAACATCATGCTTTAATTCTCCAAAAATGACTAAAACACAAAGAATACCACTAGGTTATCTCTAGTAAAACGTCCTCAAACTGCGCTTCATACTTCTTCGAACTTGGTAACGGGGTTTCTTGGAGCTAGAAAATGGAGGGAGGAGGGTGCTAGAGGGGTGATGGAGATGGAGAATAGTGTTGATGGTTCTTTTTTTTTGTTTTGAGCTTGGTGGTGGCTAGAGAAGCTAGGGTTTTTGAGCTTAACTTGTGTGAGAATAAAATGAAATGTTAGGGGTCTGTCTTCAACCAACATTTACTTTAAAGAAGCTGTATTTTGAGGGGTAAAAATGGAAATTTTTTGGCTGATCCTCCCCTTGCATTGCCACCACTTATGAGAGAGTGTTGTGGTGAAAATTTTGTTCAACAAAGTGGAGACAAGGGGTCACTTTAACTTGTCTCTTCTTTGGGTCAACTTGCCAAAATAAACCATGCCATCTCTTACATAAGGTTGCATGCATGCACCACTTTTTTTTTTTTTTTTTTTCATTTATTCAAATCTCGTCTTGCTTTTGACCACAAAAAATCTGGATCCCCCCCCCCCCCCCCCCCTCCTCTGCTTTCTCATTTTTATTTTGTTTTTCTTTCTTTCAATTTTTCACCATTGATCCAAGGTTGTCATCCTTATTCTCATCCATTGGATCTTCCATCATACCAATCATTACCTTAAGCTCTCATTGGTCACTTATCATCCAAAGCTTAGCCATTGATTTGCCTAGGATTCTTTAACATAAAATCTACACCATTGATTTCAAACTTAAGCACAATTCTTGATCAATCTTTCACATTTGGATTTTCTAAGAATAAATCCTAATTATACATCTTCTATCTATGTGACACATTAATTTCCCAATCATACTCTCAAAACTTAACTATTGATATTACCAAAATAAATACTAAGATCATTAAATTGACCTACTAATAAAAATCGGGGTTTTTCCCAAAATCAACATTTATCCCTCTATTACGACATAATAATTTTTTTTTTGGTATAAATTTTTATGTCATTCAACTCATCTTCTATGTATCTAAAATTTCTCATGTAAATAAAGAAACTCAACATTGTTAGATCATCGACATCATCATACTGATGGTAACTAAACAATTATTTATGATTTTGAAATTTGATATTTATTAAAATAATTCATTAGAAGTATATTAATGAAGGAAATCCATGATAATAATTCATGAATCAAGTTTATGAATTTTTATGGCGTCACACGGGGGTATTTCATTACAAAGTCCAAAATTCAGGGAACAAACGCGAAATTTTTCCTAAAAATAATTTCTAACAGGTGAAGTGTAAATTTGCACTCACTTAAGAGTGTACTAGTTTTTTCAATACACTTGGTAAAAGATGATTATAATGGTTGCATGCTTTAAGCATGAATATTAAAAAAAACAAATACTCCCAAAGAAAATTCAAGAGTAACTTATAAAAATGATTTTATATTTGGAGTCCTAATAAAAAAGCAAAAATGCAATTCAGACTATGGTGGGGAAAGAGTGGAAACAAACGGGTGTTAAACTAATAACTACAAGTAAAAGGTGAACAGTGAAACTCATGGGCAAATAAAATTGTGGTGAATAAAAACAAGAATAGAAACATTAACCTAGAAAATAAAAAACACAAAAGAAAATTATTCAAAGAAACCAAATGAAATGAGCAAATGTGATAATCTGAAGTGGTGAAAACAGAGATGTTAATTGCTCATACCACCAAAACACCAAAGCATAAGACTTAAATTGAAGTAAACATTATTTAAAAAAAAAAAAAAGCAAAAAAGAAAAAAGAAAAACGGACCTAATGTGAACAAAAACCTATCCACATAATACCAAACACAACTATGCCCTTTAATATACCAGAAATTCAAAGAAAACGGCAAGATAAACATGGCATATTCATCACCGGGGAAAAAAAAGGGAACAAAATATAGGCTTTGCTTTGCTTCATGTTGTGCTTTGCTTCATGATTAGATCATTTTTTTTTTTAAATCTTTTGCTTTTCATTGGTTAGTTGGTGTGTGTGTGTGTGTTTTTTTTTTTAATGAGATTTTTTGTAGTAATTTTGATGGACTTTCTTTATTTTTATTTCAAATTTTTGTATTTTTATTATGGACAAGAGGTTCACAATAAGGACCATATTTTGTTTATATATGGACCAGGAATTTATGTCAAAGATCTTTTGTGATATTAGGATCTAATTCAATCACATATCTAAATATTTTTCAGATACATACTCGTTTTTTATCTTAAGGACCTGTGTTATTTTTTAAGTAGTCTTAGTGTGTTTATAATAATGATTAACCTTAAGACCTGTTTTATTTTAAAATAGTCTTACTATATGGACCGGGTGTTTATAATAGTGACTTAGCTTTAATAATGGAACAACCATTTCTAATATGTTAAAATTTTCATACTAACCGGATTTTATCCTTAACAACAATTACTAGTATGTTAAATTTTTAATCTGTGGGGATTCTCAGTATGTTGATAACAAAATTATATTCTATTCAATATGGTCTTGGTTATTACAATAATGACTTACCTTCAAAAATTGTTTTTCATGTTTTTGTAGTGATGGATTTTGGTGTTATAATGACTTCATCCAAGCTTTTATTCGGAATGGTGATGATGTTGAAAATCATGAATTTACTGTCGAATTTCGTAGTGGAGTTATCGGTGATGTGAATATTGAAAAAACGCTGGTTAGTTATGACATTGAAGAAAATATATAATGATCAAGTCAATATAAAATAAAAAAATAAAATAAAATAAAATAAAAAAAAAAAAAAAACGACATAGATTTTTCTTTCGAGCACAAGTTGATCATACCGTTACAATGATCAAGTCAATATGACTAATTTTGTTTTACTAGATTTTTTTAAGGATAATCAGAATGTTGATAAATTGTCATCTGATCCTTTTCAAATGTAGTTAATGTTTGTCAGAATCATTCATTTTTTCACTTAAATTTGTTTTATTGAAAAATTAGTACACTGTCTTTTTTTTTTTAATAATTTTATAAAATGCTAGTCGTGCAACAAGTTATAGCATAATGATAACATCAATAAAATAAAATCAATATTGTATAAATACCTTTTAAGTTGCATAAGAAAAGCTAGATATAAAGGAAAGGAAAGTTACAACAAAAAAGTGCTAATAACATGAAATGTACTGGTTAAAAAACGAAAAACAAAAAAAAAATTGCCCAAAAATTGAAATAAATTAAGTCAATAACTCATTGTCGAATACATATGATAATGACTGCGTCAATAGAAAAGGTTACTGGTTGTCCTGGGCTGCAACCTTCTGCCTCCTACTTCCACGCCGAACAGGGTCCAGATCCATAGAATTTTTGCATTTCCTCCTGTTATGACCAATCTCGCTGTAACGACCACACCTATTACGCTTGCTATACTCGCCACATATAGGAATCGTTGATTCTTAGGTCTTCTAGCAGATCGAGGATTTGCAGGCAGTGGTACAACATTATCTTCTAATCTATTTACTCGTAACCAATCAACAATTATAATCAAAATTCCAGTTAGGAGTCCATAAACACTCGGTCAATATAACAATGACCCAATCATTTCATTATCAATTAAATCACTTGATACAATATATTTATGAAACGATCAAATCTCTAACAAAAGTTATCAATGAACCTAGTCTATTAATTTATGAACGAAAATATTGACCAAAACCTTAAAAAAAAAAAACCATAGAGATGTGGTTAATATGAAAATGATAGAAGGATAGAATCATGAAATTTTCCTTTAAATTAAAAACGAATCACAACATCAAAATGACCATATATACATTATCGATATGAAAATTGTAATAACTAGTTTTTCTGTAACATTACGATTTCTTTTGTTTTAAGAAATTTGTACGAACCATGAAGGTAATTATGGAAAAAGCCCGGTTAAGGGTTTTTATTATGTTTTGTGAGTTTTTATACCTTTATAAGACTAAAAAATGATTGCTTAGTCAAGCAAATGACCTTTTAGGTAAAAAGGAGTAAAATTGCCAAAATTTTTATGTTGGTCAAAGTTTGACCAAAAACGTCAACGGTTGACCAAAAAGTCAACTATTGACCACGGGAGTCAAATCTTGACAAGGAAGTCAACGGTTGACAAGAAAGTCAATGGTGGACAAAAAAGCCGAAGATTGACCCCAAAAAGTCAAAGAAAAGACTATACGGTAAAATAATCCACAGTATAGAAACTATACTGTATAGAGCCATTTTTGTGAATAAAATGATATGTTTAGGATTTAAAACCACCATAGAAAATCAAGCACATTAATTAGGATATCTTGGGCCAAGTGGTTTCAAGGTATAAGAAAAGTTTTATACAGTTCATTTTTACACAGATGAATTTTGGACTGTAGTTCAGTAAACCAATACTGTGTATAAGTAAATCCAGTATTGGAAATACCTGTGTTAATTTAAAAAGGGACTGTATAATAGGAAAAAGTAACAAACAAGCCTTAAAGTGGCTTACCTCACATCACTTTTTGATTATGACATCATTATGCTAATTAAGTTTAATTTGGAAAGTATTTGGGTGGTTCTAGCTAAGGATGGCCGGCCACATGCCCCCCCCCCCCCCCCCCCCCCCCCCCCCCCCCCCTAATGTGCAATTTCTGATTTCTCCAAGGACTAAAGTTGCAATTTCAAGAAGTTCAAAACCTCTATAAATAGGTGACCCCAAAATCAAAATTAATTAGAAAATTCAAACCAAACTTTGCCAAATTTTCTGCTCACCAAAACCGAATTTGAGGGAGAGGGAAAGGAAGAAATTCAAGCCAAGATCAAGGGAAAAAGTGAGTGTGTTGGTCGGTTTCTTGTTGGAGAGCAAGCCAAAAAGTGTGAAAAAATTTTGTACCCATTTTCCCTAACCAAGGCCGGTTGTGGGAACCAAGGAGGAAGAAAGGAAAAAAAAATTTAGAACTAAGGAAGATTAGGGTTTTGAGTGTTTGGTTTTCTACCTTGAGCATCAATCAAGAGCTCCAAGGATTTTGGTGCCCAAATTTGGCCAAAAAGCCGGTTAAAGGGGAGGAAGAACAAGGAAGAATCAAGCTAAGGGGTGACCGGGTTTTGGAGCTTGTGTGGCTGGAAATTTTGAGCAAGTTGGTGACAGGATTCTACGGCAAGGAAGGCTGGAATTTTGAGGAGCCAACTGACCAAAGAAGGCCGGCTGTTGAAGGAGGAAAAAGGGGAAGAAAGGTCAAGCCAAACTCTTGACCAAAGTAAGGTATAATTCCTAAATACCTAAGCTTTCATTTAAATTTCATTTGGAGAAATTTAAATGTATTTAAGCATGGGTTGTAATGAGCATAAGCTCACGCCTTAGTTAGGAATTTAGAATATGTGCTTGATTAGTTAGGGTTTTTGGTGTGGTGGTTTCAAGTTTTGCATGCTATATGTTTGTTGTATGGCTAGGGTTTTATATGTTGATGTATGATGTTAATTTTGAATTTACGTGGTGAAAATTGGATGTTAGAAATGTGTTGCATGACTGTTTTAGGCTCCCGCTGTGGTCGGTTGAGGTAGGGTGTACGTAATAGGACGTAAAATAAAATCGAAACCGAAAACTGCCATTTCGGGTAGAAATTGGCCAGTCTCTGGAAAAGCTGATTTTGAGGCCTTTAGAGGCCGAATTTGGAAAAACTCAAAACATGAAAGTTGTAGATTAGGGTTTTTCCTAGGGGGTGACGTAAACAGATTTTCAAAATGAGGCTCCAACGGCCTCGGTTTTCATCAAAACCCGAGCCTGACCGTGCCCAGGACCCATGCACGGCCAGGATTAGTGCAACAGGGCATATGACTAGGTAAACGTCCGAACTGGGTTTTACTCAAAACACGAAAGTTGTAGGGTTTTTTGATAGATAAAACTTTTGTACAGAAAACTTTTCCAAAATCGGTTTAGATTTTTAAATGGAATTGGATTTCAAAAACTGTACAGGAAATAGGGAATTCTTGTACAGAATTTCTGAAAAACAGTACAGAAAAACAGTGATATTATGCATGCACTGATAAATTGACAATGGGAGGCTGTTCCAAAGGCAGTTTCCAATAGTCAATAATTTTACAGATACTATTTTATGATTTCAAATATTTAAAGTTAAACAAAAAGATTTTTATACCTAAATATAATTTTTCCAAAGAAATGGGATTTTGAAACTTAATTTAAAAATAATCCGATTAGGGAAGATTTTAGATTTAAACCCTAGGGTTACTCAATGTAACCAATTAGGACAACGTAAAATTAAGTAAGGGGTATATAACTAGGGTTATATAAGGGTGTTGGTTATACTACCAACATTTCTAACCCTTACTTTTATTTGATCACAGAATTTAGTACGCAACAGTGTCCTGACGGGATTCAACTCGGCATCGGACACAGCCAACCCAAACAGGGTAAGTACAACTCCACCTACAGCATAGGCTTTGTTGTGTATACTTGCCTAAGTATGTGTGTGAAATGCTATGTGTTCTAAAATGTTACATGTTAAATGTTATGAAAAGTCATATGTTATATAGGAAATGTTATGAAAGATGCTATGGTATGTTATATGTTATAAAAAGCTAAATGTTATGATTATATGCTAGGGTTTAGAAAATGTCATGAAAAATGCTATGAATTTATGAAATGCTATAAATGTAGGTTATGAATGCATATTATGTAGATATGCTATGATAAAAGTTATAATAAGATTATGAGATAAGATGATAATTAATTGTGTGAAACATCACGATGCATGTTCACCAATTAACAAGAATAAGGATAAGTAAGTGACAATGAAAGTTAAGATGGCAAGTAACCTTGTCTGTGTCGTACCGACCCACGTTAGGTCGGGTTGGACTATGGATTGAGTTGGAAATGGACTGGCCGCCCCAACCAATTCATAGTTGCGCGCCCGGTACGGACACTTACGTTATGGGGCCCATAAGATAAGCTAAGATAAGTTAAGAAAATAAGTTATGAATGAATAAGAAAGCATAATGAAGCATAAATGGCTCATGCATATGTTAAGATAAGTTACATTATGTTATGATTAAGTTATGGTATGCTAGTTAGGATATGTATGGTATGTTTTGGTTGTATTGAGTCGCGGTATAAAATCGTTGTACTTGCAGAGCGAAAGCTCACTGTCTTACGTCTATGCTGTAGGTAAGCAACCTGGCAGCAACTGTTGATACAAGATGGGGGAGCATGGCCTGGCGGACTGTGAAATGTGGGAATCGAGCCACCACGTGTTTTGAAATTTCGTGTAATTATTTTATGAGTTTTATTTCGCGTTTCAAACGACTTCATTAAGTATCCGTGATGCTTACGTATATATTTCGTGTGAGTACACCATATAAAAAAAAAATTTCGCTGTTTACGTTAAGTAAGTTCGATACGCATGTATGTATGTATGGTAATGGCCTGTGCTAGGCGGGTCATTACAAAAATGACCCAAACCTTACATACCTGTTGATTTCCATTAGCAAAAGATGAAGAAGCATAGTTGGATGTTGAACCAAGACGACCTGATCGCCTTGCTATGGGGGAAACTGACTCAACTTCAATGGGGTTTTCGACATTTTTGGGCGAATCATGTGCTGGGGATTTCTTACTCATTGTCGATGATGGTTTGTTAGCCACGCTGAAGAAGAAGATCAAGAGGAACAGCAGTAGGGTTTTCGAGGAATCACCAAGATTGGAGAGGGAAAGGGGGAGATGATGTAATAACCGAAATTTTTACGAACTCATGATTTCCTTGTATATAAAGAAATTTAAGTCCATGTTATGTGTTTATGTGATGTTTCATGAAAATTATGAATATCAATGTGAAATTCATAATTTTATCAATATATGTTTAAGTTCTCGATTAATTAGCTACGACACTCAATAATAGATTGCTTAGCCAATCATAAGGCCTTTTGAGCAAAAAGGTAGAATAAAAATTTATGATTTTATGTTGGTCAAAGTTTGACCAAGAAAATTCAAAGGTATGAATATGACGGTACTGCAGTATAGCAAGCAGTATAGGAATTATACTGCGAAAAACCGTCATCACAGGTGGAATGGCAAGAATAAGGTTCAAGACCACCCTAGAAAAATCAAGCACATTATTTAAGACGATAAGGGCTAAGTAGCTCTAAGTCATAAGAAAAATTTATATACAGCCCAGTTAAGTACAGATAAATTATGGACTGTAGTCTAGTATGACAGTACTGTTTTTAGTTAAAAACAATATTAATATTATCTGAGATAGTAAGGAAATGGACTGCATAATTATATTAAGGGATTTTTGGAATCAAATGGATAATTATGCATGAACTGGAAGCCAAGTGGCTCTACCCTAGCCGGCCACCTCACAGGGACTAAAGTGCAAATATTTTGTCCTTAGGGCCAAAGTGCAATTTTAAGAAATGTGAGGTAAGCTTAGTGAGGTAAGCTTGGTGAGGTAAGCAAGGCATTACTTGGAGCCCAAGTAAGAAAAGATAAATATGTGAATTTTGGGATTTTTAGAAAATTGAAGAAATTGTGTGGTAGTTTTGATTGGATGATTAGATGCATGAACATGAAAGGCTTACTTGGCCTCCAAGGACCCTTAATGGCCGGCCACATCAAGGGACTCTTTAGTAAATATTTTACTTTTGAGGTTAGATATGCAATTTTGGAAATAAAAATAATTCTAAAAGAAATTAATTTTCACCTATAAATAGGTGATGAGGGGGTGTTGAACCATTTGTTTTAGTTCCACCCCAAAACTCTGCCCAAATTTCAACCCACCCTAGGAGCCGAACCATAAGGAGAAAAGAAAAAAAAAAAAAAAAAAAAAGAGAAGAAGAGGGATAGTGGCCGGTTATGAGTGGGAGAAGAAAGGAAAGAAAATTTGTCTCAATCCAAGGTTTAGATTCACCTTCCAAGACCTAGAGGTAATCCTCTTAACTCCCTAAGTTTTCAATTAAGTTTTGATTCAAGATTTATGTGTATTTCATGTGGGTATGTAAGAGCATAAGCTCATTTTACTTTTCATGAAGTAGCTTAGATTTGCTTAGACTTGTGCTTGATTAGGGTTTAGTGGTTTTGATTTATGGGTTGATGTATGTTTATGATGCTATGTGTTAGAGTATGTATGGTATGTATGAATGCCTAGTATGTGTTTGTAGTATGTCCCCACACACTCAAGAAGATGTATGGTGTGATTGATTATGTTGATTTTGATGTATGATGCAAGGAGGGTTAGAATTTAACCCTAAAACTCTAATTTGGTATGGAATACCACATGGGTTTGCATGAATGAAAATGAATGCATGGCAGTGGAAACGTTAGGAAACATACTGCATGCTTGATGTAGGCTCACGTTTTTAACCGTTCGAGGTAGTGTGTGCGTAATTTTACGTAAGAAACAATTAAGATGAAAACTGCAGTCTCGGATCAAGACTGGGCAGTAATCTGGAAACCGGATTTTGAGCCTTTAGAGGCCGAATTTGAGGAAAGTTAAAACTGTAAAGTTGTAGATAATGAAAAATCCTAGGGGGCAACGTGGAAAGTTTTGAAAATAAGGCTCCAATGGCCTCTATTTTTACAAAAACCCGAGCCTGGTCATGCTCAGACCCTGTGCACGGCCAGGCAGGTTCAACAAGGAAAATGAGTAGGTTAAAGGCAGAACTAGGTTTAGAGTAAAGTACAAAAGTTGTATGATTTTTCAAGATCTAAAACTTTTGTAAAAAAAAACTTTTTCAATATCTAAACAGATTCTTAGATACAACTGGATTCTAAAAAATGTGCAGGAAACAGGAAATTCCTGCACAGGATTTTCAAAAGCAATACAGGAAAAGGAAATTCATGCACATACACTAATAACTGGTAGCATGATACTGTTTTCAATGATAGCTTTCAAAACTTGACAAGTTTATTGCCCTTACTCAAGAAAAAAATTTCAGTTCACACAAGGATTTTTATACAAGAAAAGTTAGACAACAAATACTAGGTTTTATCAAGAAAAGGGAAAAAAATAAATAATTAGGCCAAAGGTTATCTTGAAAACATGGTAACAGTATAATGACCAACAGTAACCGGGTAGGATACCCAAGTTACTGGGTTTGTCTTAAAGCCCATGGTTACCAATAGTAATCTAATAGGACATAGCTTTAAAAATTGGGCCTTAGTAACCCAATAGGGTTTTGATACAAATATGACTTGGGCTTTATACCTAGGGTTACTAATAGTAACCTAATAAAATACTAGGTATGATTGGGCCTTGAACCCAAAGTTCATTAACACATCAAACAAGATACTGTTTAGGGTTATACTTAATAACCAAATAAGCCATCATGAGTGTGTGTGGGGGACATATAACTAGAATTATTCATGGGTGTTGGTTAGGATACCAACATTTTATAGGACGATCCTTACTTTACGTCCTTTTTGAAAAGCAGGAAGTAACCTGTTGTTGCAACCTGATTTGGAGCAACAAAACCTAGGACGTAGCATAAAAGGTAAGTACAAACCTCACATACAATATGGAAAATAGTAAATACTATTTTCAAGTATGACATGTTTTAATATGCTATGTTATGCTATGATATGTCATGTGTATGTATATGTTATGGTTAATATTATATTATGTTATATGTTACGATATAGTGACATCATAAAGAAAGTTCACTAATATTAAACCAATGGTAAGAACATGTTTTAAGTCATAAGATAAGACTAGCAAGGTGTCATACCAACCTCCCGCCAGATCGTGGAGGATTATACATGTTTCAAGTTCAAGATGTTAAGACCTTCCGTCAGATCGTGAAGGGTTATGAATATGATTCTTAGAATTGTTAGGTACCTTGCAAACCTTAACTTTCTGTGAAATGCGCGCATCTGGTACGTACATAAGGGGCCCACATGTTAAGCAAGATAGTAAGTTCATAATGGAGCATAAGAGATTCATAATTGATCATAAATGGTTCATGCATAAGTTACATGATGCTTGACATGTTTTGTGAGATTAAGTTTGTACTTGCTGAGCGTAAAGCTCATCAGTATATTTCATATTGTAGGTAAAAAGCCTGCAGCTTAATTGGTGGGCCATGCGGACGATGCGGCAAGAGGAGGGAGGTGTGGGATACCACTACGCAAGTTCTTTTGAACAAAAACATATGTATATATGTCTATATTAGAATAAATTGTGTTATACTGTATATATGAAGTTTGAAGATTCGAGTTAAATGTAAAGATTATGTATGACTTCTTATTATGATAAACAAGTATGTATATGAACAGAAAATATTCTTATATTAACTAGTCTATTTATGTATGTTAAAAAAAATTTATTCTCAAATTTTCAAGTAAGTTTAAATTATTAAAACCGAGATTTAGTTTAAGTAAGTATGGTAACGGCCCTACGTAGGTCGGGGCGTTACAAAGTTGGTATCAGAGCGGTATCCTACCAGCCTACTTCATCTTGCCTCACATCGCTCTGCAACGGCCCAAGTAAGTTAAGTTATTTTCTTATAATTATAATTAGTTAAGATCTTGCATACGTAGTAAGCATATCGTCAATGACCACGTTGGAGAATTATACTCCTGGTGCTTGTAAAGAACTACTCCACCCTAGTATGGTGATAGCCAGGAACTTTCCGTACTAAGGAATTGGATCAACGTTATGGAAGCTTCGTGTTGTGTTTGTGAAACTCGTGCCCACATAAGAATAATGTTAGATACGGGGATGACGTTAGGCGGTGCCATAGCTTGGTGGTGGCAATTAGGTGATGTACGAACATGATGGGAAAGATCTATACTTTCATAAATGTTATGATTATGTACTCATGTTATGAAGGAGATATGAACAAGGTTATGATGGATTTAGATACGTTCCATGTTATACTATGATATGGAATTAAGATTATGGTTCTATAAGAGACATGATCTTGTTAAATTATTAAAACGAGAAACTTATTTTATAGTTTCTATGTAGAATCATGCCACCAAGACGTAGAATCGCACAAACCCAAGATGTTGATCTTGCGGGCCAGTTGAATGAACTGAGACAAATGATGTTAGCCCAACAACAAGAGATAGGTGGACTTAGAGCTCAATTGACTCAGTAGAATCAAGGACCTTCTGATGCCGGAGTATCACCAGCACCTGTGAATCAGCCTGCTGCACCGGAAATTCTTAATGCTGATCCGGTGATTCTAGAAAACCCTATAGCCCCTGAAGTGCCTGTTGTGCCTTTAGTTGTACCACTAGCACCCCCGGTTCAAACTCCGGAAGAATTATATGACAAATTTCGGCGCATAAAAGCACCAGAATTTGAAGGGTCAACAAACCCGATTGAGGCTAACAACTAGCTGGTCGACCTCCAGGTCATCCTGAACTTTTTAAGGCTCAATGATCAAGAGAGAGTGCTCTGTGCATCATTTATGTTAAGAAAAGATGTTCGTCTCTGGTGGGAAACCATCCAGATTTGGCGGGATGTTAGTCAAATGATCTGGGAAGACTTTGTTGATGAATTTAAAGAGAAATACTTCAACACAGAGGTTATGGAAGCTCAACAAGATGAGTTTACTAATTTTCGCCAGGATAATCTGTCAGTAGCCGAAGCTGTCAAAAATTTTGAACAGCTAGCACGTTTTTGTCCTCACCTCATCATTTCTGAGAAGGACAAAGTAAGAAGGATGATGAGAATGTTTCGCTCTGATTTGGCAGTAGTGATTAGCAGTGGCCCCTATCCACCAACCACCGTTGCTGAATGTGTCAGTCGGGCAATTCGAGCTGAGTACTGGGTAGGACAGAACAGAGAACAATGGGCTAAGTTCTTTAAGGCTAAGAAAGAAGAGAAGGCCCAAGCTAAGCAGTATCAGGTAAGACCAAGCCAAACTCCCCAGCAGAGAGGTCAAGGAGGACCTCTTGGTCAAAATAGCAACAGTAAGCAGTACGGCAATAATCATCAGAAAAGAAAATGGAATGTAGGAGGACTGGGGAATCAACAGAATTGTCCCCAGAAGAAGAATGCTTCTGATAACAACAATTATTCCACTTGTCAGAAATGTGGGAGGAAGCACCCGAGAGATTGTCGTGCTGGAACCAATCGCTGCTTTTTGTGTGGCAAGGAAGGTCACTATGCTAGGAACTGTAATTCCAATTTCCAGAATCCACAGAACCAACAGAAAGGTCAGGGATATCAACTTCACGCAGCACAGCTTAAGCTCGAAGGACCTGCAATCTCTCAAGGCAGACTTGAAGCTCCAGAACCTTAAGGACGCATTTACGCCTACACTAAGGAAGATGTTCAAGCTGGACCATCCACGGTAGTGACAGGTCAGCTTCCTTTTGCCCAACAAGATGCCTACGTGTTAATTGATTCTGGAGCTACGCATTCATTCACATCACCTAAGTTTGCTAAGAAACTAAGTAGAGGAAGTGATAAAATTGGAAAAACATTTAGGATTGCATTACCCTTCGAGAAAATTTTGTTGTCTGATTATTGGATATGTCATGTTCCAATAATTATATGTGGTAGGGAAATGTATGTCAATTTGATTATCATTGACCTATATGACTACGACGTCATTTTGGGTATAGACTTCTTGGGGAAATACAACGCAGTTATAGACTGTCAACGACGTGTTGTCATGTTTAAGCCAATTGGAGGCAAGGAGTTCATTTTTAGAGGATCAACTCCAAAACAACAAAAAATGTTCATTTCTGCGCTAAAGGCTAGAAAATTGTTGGCAGAAGGATGTATTGGATTTCTGACCAATATGGTGGATAAGATGCAAGAAACTAAGAGTAGGCCGGAGGAAGTACCGATAGTCAAAGATTTTATGGAAGTTTTTCCTGAAGATTTACCAGGATTGCCACCGGAGTGAGAAATTTCTTTTGAAAATGAATTGCTTCCCAGATCGGCACCAGTATCCAAGGCACCATATAGGATGGCGCCTGCTGAACTTAAGGAATTGCAAATGCATTTGCAAGAGTTCCTGGTGTAACGACCCGTCTAGCACTGATCGTTACCATACATATGTACATACTTAACATGTCTTATACTTATTTACTTAGCAAAAATAACGATTTTTTTTTCGAATATATAAACGAGTATTGTCTTGAATTGTTTGTATATAAGGTAATATACATGATTTAACAAAACGCGTAGCGGCTTGTCATTCCCACATTTCACAGTTGCTCCGCCACGATCCACTATCTTGTATCACAGGTTGCCAGTAGGTTGCTTACCTACAGCATAGACATAAGACGTGAGCTTTCGCTCAGCAAGTACAACTATATCAACCGCAATATAAACAATTTCAAACATAGCATAGCATAACCTAACATGTTCTAATCATGCATGATCCGGTTATGCTTCATTATACTTCTTTTATTCTTTCTATATTCTCGCATCGTATTCTTTCATATCTTATTTTACTTATGGGCTCCTTATCTTGAGTGTCTGTACCGGGCGCGCAACTATGGAGTGGTTGGGGCGGCCAAACCATTTCCAACTCAAACCATAGTCCAACCCGACCTTGGACGGGTCGGTACGACACAGGCAAGCTTGCTTACCATCATGCTTACTTATTCTTATGTCATTCTTGACCTTGTTCTTATTATTTGTGAACATGCTTCATGATGTCACACCTACATAATTTATGATTATAATTCAGCCATGAAATCTACTTGAGGTGTCATAATCCAACTTACATTATAACATACATCAAACATCACAACAAAGACCTATGCTGTAGGCGGAGTTGTACTTACCTCGTCCGCTATGTCCAATAATGATTTGTTCTGAATCAGGATACCACAGCAGGTTATCTCCTGCTATAATAAAGGACGTAGGTAAGTATAAAATATGTTGGTGACTTAAACAACATTCGTACATATTCCTAATTATATGTCCCCACCCATAACATCTTACTGGGATTACCTTGCTTAGTTAAAACGTTGCTTTGGTTTCAAAAACCTATTTTTATTTAATATTTCAAAGCTTAAAATCCTTTGTTCAACTTATGAAAAATAGTAACTCTTAAGTATTATTTGTAAAAATACTTAGGTGTTGAAAACTGTCATTGGAATAGTTTTTCATAGCCAAACTGCCAGTGTATGTGCAGAAATGCTCTTTTCCTGCACTGTTTTAGCAAATTCTGTGCAGGAATTTCCTGTTTCCTGTACAGTTTTTGAAATCTGATTTTTATTAAAAAATCTGAATTGAATTTGAAAAATTTTTCTTCACGAAAGTTTTAGACCTCCAAAAATCCTACAACTTTTATGTTTTACACAAAACCTAGTTCGGACTCTAACCCTTTCATTTTCTTGCTTGAACCCACTTGGCCGTGCATGAAATCTGGGCACGGTCAGGCTCGGATTTTCATAAAAACCGAGGCCGTTGGAGGCTTATTTTGGAACAATTCTTGCGTATCCCCCTAGGAGAAACCCTTCTCTACAACTTTCATGTTTTAAGCTTTTCCAAATACGGCCTCTAAAGGCCTCAAAATCTGCTTTTCCAGAAACCGGCCAGTTTCCACCCAAAATGGCAGTTTTTGGTTTTAAATTTGTTTTACGTCCTAATACGTGCACTCTACCTCAACCGACCGCATCGGGAGCCTAAAATCAGTCATGCAATGTTTTTCTAACGTAAACTTTCTTCAAACATATTACCAATCAAACCCATACAAATCATTACCTAAATTTCACCAATTAGGGTTTGCATGGTTTTTAGGTTGCATAAATCATTCATAATTTATTTCTAGCAACATAACATACACATATTCATCATTCTTAGCATATTTTGGGGACATACAATATTTCATTCATCAAACAAGCTAACCCTAATATTCATGCAATCATAAACATTCAATTATGCAAATATAAGCATATAACCATGCAAGCTTAAATCAAACCACCCTTAAGCTAATTCAAGCACATAATTAAGTCTAACCTAGGCAAGAGATTAAATTGAGCTTATGCCCATACAAACCCACTTAAAATACATTTAAATTTCTCAATTGGAACTTGAATTGAGAAGCTTAGGGTTTAAAGGGAATTAACTTGATTTGGTTCAAGAAATTGGCTAGGCTTTAATTGCTATTTCTCCTTGCCCTTTGCCTCCTCCAACAACCGGCCACCCTTGGCTAGTTGGATCCAAAATTTTTCCACACCCTTGCTCCAATAATCCGGCCACCACTAGACTCAAAATCCGGCCAAGCTTCGATTTTTTTCTCTTCCTTTCTTCTTTCTCACCACAACCGGCCCCTTTGGCCAAAATGGGTTTCCAAAATTTTTTTCAAACTTTGGTTGGTGTTCTAGCTAAAAAAAACCGATCACTCTAACCTTGTTTTTCTCTTGGTTTTGCTAAATTTTCTTTCTTCCTTTCCTTCATAGAATTCGGATTTTTGAGAGAAATTGTGGAGGAATTTTGACATAGTTTGGTTAGGATTTTGAATTTTTGTGAACAATGGCTTCACCTATTTATAGGTGAAGTAGAACTTTTCAATATTGCAAAATGGTCCTTGAAAAAGCAAGAAATTGCTCAAAAAACCCTTAAGTGGCCGGCCATGGGAGGATCTAGAACCATGGATTTCTTTCCAAAATTTTCTTAATCCAAAATGATGTCATAATTAAAAAGTTAGGTGATGTAATCACCATTAGGGCTTGTTTGGCCTTTTCTTTAATATGCAGTCCAATTTCATGCTAACACAGATAATTTCAATGCTGCTATCTACTAATAACAATATTTTTACACTGAATTGCAGTCCAAAATTTATCTGTGTAAAATTGGACTGTACAAAAATTTTTCGATAACTTGAAGCCCTTTGGCCCTTGATATCCTAATTTATGTGCTTGATTTTTCTATGGTGGTTTTAGATCTTAATCTTGCTATCTTGTCCGTAAAGATGGTTTTCGCATTATTTTTCCCATACTGCTTGTCATGCAACAGTATCATCATATGTTTGACTTTTTAGGTCAACTTTGACCAACATAAAATCATGAAATTTTCTACCCTTTTTACACAAAAGGTCACATGCTAGGATAAACAATCATTCATTTTTGAGTCTTTATAAAATCATAAAAACTCACAAAGTTTGATAAAAACCCTAATCAGGCTTTTTCATGTATACCTTCATGGTTCAATTCAAAATTGTGATGTCATAAAAATTCAGTTATTACAATCTACCCCCCGTAAAAATTTTCGTCCTCGAAAATCAAAATAAACTAGGATATCAAGTTCCTTCTCATCTCGTCTTCCAATTCCCAGGTTGTTTCTTCAACCTTGTGGTTTCGCCATAACACTTTAACCATGGGAATGGTTTTATTTCTCAGGACCTTCTCTTCCCGATCCAGAATTCTAACTGGCTTTTCTTCGTATGTCAAATCCGTTTGAACTTCAACTGGTTCTTGGCTAAGCATATGCGGCGGATCTGGTACATACTTCTTTAACATTGAGACATGGAAAACATCGTGCATCGCAGCTAATTCTGGTAGTAAGGCAAGCTTGTAGGTTACCTTTCCAATCCTTTCAAGGACTTCGAAGGGTCCCGTATACCTTGGACTGAGTTTCCCCTTTTTGCCAAACCTCATTACCCCTTTTATAGGAGCAATCTTAATGAACACGGCATCTCCAACTTGGAATTCTAAGGGCCTCCTGCGTTTATCGGCATAGCTTTTCTGTCTGCTAAAAGCTATGTCGAGCCTCTGTTTAATCTTCTTGATATCCTCAGAGGTCTTTCTGATAAAATCTATCGTTTAAAGCTGCTTCTGTCCAACTTCCTGCCAGTGAATAGGAGATCAACATTTCCTTCCATATAATGCTTCAAATGGAGCCATACCAATCGAAGCATGATAACTGTTGTTGTAAGAAACTCGATCAATGGCAGCTTCTGGTCCCAATTTCCCTTGAAATCCAGAACACACGATCTCAGCATATCTTCTAACGTCTGGATGGCTCGTTCTGATTGACCGTCAGTTTGGGGGTGAAAAGCTGTACTGAACTTCAATTTCGACCCCATGGCATGATGCACACTTGTCCAAAATCGAGAGGTGAAACATCCATCACGATCTGAAATGATCGATTTTGGTACTCCATGTAGTCTGACAATCAGGGATACATAGATTTCAGCCAATTTTTCCACTGAATAGGTGGCCTTGATCGCAATGAAGTGGGCTGATTTGGTTAATCTGTCCACAATAACCCAAATCGTGTCATTTCCTCCTGTCGTCCTGGGTAGTCCTACTACAAAATCCATAGTAGTTTGCTCCCATTTCCATTCGGGAAGCTCTATTTTCTGCAATTCTCCTCCAGGATGTCGGTGTTCCGCCTTAACTTTCTGACAAGTTAGGCATTTTGACACGTATTCAGCTACATCATTCTTCATATTTGGCCACCAAAAATTCTCTCGGAGGTCCTTGTACATCTTGGAAGCTCTTGGATGTATCGAGTATGGCGTTTTATGTGCCTCTGACATTATCTGATCCTTCAAAAATTCAAAGTCGGGAACACAAATCCTTTCTTTGAAGTAAATGACACCATCAGCAGAGGTCTTAAACTCCTTGTTCTTTCCACCAAAAAGTTGCGTTTTTAGCAAAAGGGAATCTTTTCCTTGGTGCGACTTGATGGATTCCAGTAGATTAGACTGGAGGGTCAGTGAAGACAATCTTTCTGTTATCATTTCCAAGTTGAACTCATAGATCTCTCTTTGTAGTGGCTTAGGAAATGCTTCAATAGACATCAGCATGCCTACGGATTTCCTACTCAAAGCGTCTGCTACCCTGTTCGCTTTCCCAGGGTGGTAAAGGATCTCACAATCGTAGTCCTTTACAGTTCTAGCCATCTACGTTGTCTCATGTTGAGCTCTTTTTGAGTAAAAATGTACTTGAGACTCTGATGGTTGGTGTAGATTTCGCATTTGTTTCCATACAGATAGTGCCTCCAGATTTTAAGTGCAAAAACTACTGCCGCCAGCTCTAAGTCGTGCGTGGGATAATTCCTTTCGTGATTCTTCAATTGTCGTGATGCATAGGCTACTACCTTCCCATTTTGCATCAGGACGGCTCCTAGTCCACTTTTCGAAGCGTACTAAAAATTATGAAATTTCCTGCATCAACATCAGGAATTATCAGCACTGGCGCACTTGTCAACTTTTTCTTGAGCTCTTGGAAGTTCTCCTCGCACCTCTGGGTCCATTCGTACTTTTTACCTTTTCGAGTAAGGGCGGTGAGTGGTGCAGCAATTTTAGAAAGCCCTTCGACAAATCGTCGGTAGTATCCTGCTAATCCAAGAAAACTCCTTATTTCCGTGACATTCTTGGGTACCGGCGATGTGCTGACGGCCTCCACCTTCGCAGGGTCTACAGATATTCCTTCCTTTAACACCACATGACCCAAGAAATGAACTTTCTCCAGCCAAAATTCACATTTCGTGAATTTAGCATAAAGCTGATTTTGTCTCAACGTTTCCATCACCAACCTAAGGTGATGCTCATGTTCCTCCTTGGACCTTGAATAAATCAAAATATCGTCAATAAAGACAATGACGAACTTGTCCAGATATTCTTTGAACACTCGGTTCATAAGGTCCATGAAAGCAGCAGGGGCGTTGGTTAATCCAAACGGCATAACTAGAAACTCATAATGCCCGTATCGGGTTCGAAAAGCCGTCTTGGAGATATCGGACTCCTTGATTCTGAACTGATGATAGCCTGATCGCAGATCGACTTTTGAAAACACAACCGCTCCCCGGAGTTGATCGAAAAGATCGTCAATCCTTGGAAGGGGATACTTGTTCTTGATCGTAATCTTGTTCAGCTCACGGTAGTCGATGCACATACGTAGTGATCCATCCTTCTTCTTAACGAACAAGACGGGCGCTCCCCACGGAGAATGACTTTGTCTGATGAATCATTTGTCTAGCAGTTCTTGTAACTGCACCTGAAGCTCTCTAAGCTCGGCCGGTGCCATTCGGTACGACGCTTTCAATACTGGAGCTGCTCCAGGCATCAACTCGATCTCAAAAGAAATTTCTCATTCTGGCGGAAGTCCTGGTAAGTCCTTCGGAAAGATATCCACATATTCTTTAATAATAGGAACATCTTCCGGTGTCAGCTCCATTTCTTGATCTTTGTTCATCATGTTAGCTAAATATCCTTGACAGCCATTAGCTAACATTTTCCAAGCCTTCAATGCCGAAACGAGTCTGGTTGCCGAACTCCGAGCCTGTACATAAAAATTAAACTCTTCTTTGCCGTAAGGGTTGAACGTCACGCAACGCTTCCGACTATCGATCTTGGCGTTGTATCTGCCCAAGAAATCCATCCCTAGGATCACATCGAAATCCTGAAGCTTGATTGCGATGAGATCCACATACAATTCTCTGCCACAGATTACTACGGATGTATTTCGCATCCAAAAATTGGACCACAAAATTTCTCCGGATGGCAAAGAGGTTTTAAAAGGTTATTCTAGATTAACCACACCTTTTCCTAACTTCTGGGCGAATTCCAAAGATACGAACGAGTGAGTGGCACCAGAATCAAACAGGACAATTGCATCATAGTTGGCGATAGAAATTTGACCTGTCACTACATGCGAAGTCCCTGCTTCTGCATCTCCCTTGGTGTAGGCATAGATTCTAGCTTGAGGTTCCGGAGCCTCTAATTTGCCTTGAGTGATTGAAGGTCCCTCAAGCTTTGCTTGGACTGCATGCAACTGGCTATTGGAATTTCTGCTCAGATAAGGAAGATTCTGGCCTTGGTTATTCAGATTACAGTTCTTCGCAAAATGCCCCTCCTTGCCACAAAGGTAGCAAGCATTCGTCCCCATTCGGCACACTCCCGGATGCTTCCTCCCACACTTAGCACATGCGGGGTAGCTATTGTTGTTACCCTCATTTCTGCGATTAATCTTCTTCTGAAGGTAATTTCTCTGTTGACCTTGACCAGTAAAGTTTTCTTTTCGTTTGTTCCTCCCAAACTGTTTGGAACCTTGGGCAGGGCTGCTGGGCTGGCCTCTCTGGTTCGGTTCAGCATTCTGGCGGGGCTGCGCTTGCTTAACCACGGCCTTCTCTTCCTTCTTTGCCTTGAAAATCTGAGCCCTTGCTTCTTTATCCTGGTTAATCCAATATTCTGCCCTTATTGCTCGACTCACGCAATCGGATACCAGGGTGGGTGGGCTACTACCGGCGCCTACTTGCTTGGCAATGTCTGTCCGGAACATCTTCATCATTCTTCTGACTTTTTCTGTCTCGTTCGGTACTAATTCCGGACACAGACGAGCTAATTGCTCAAATTTCTTGACAGCCTCCATTACTGTCATCGACCCCTGTTTCAGACTTGTAAACTCATCTTGTTGAGCGGCAAGAATTTCCCTGTTGTAGTACATAGCGTGGAACTCTGTTACAAAATCTTGCCAGTTCATAGCTGTAACGTCTCTGCGCAGTTGGACAGTCATCCACCAGTGCCTTGCGTCCTTTTTGAGCACGAAAGAAGCACAGAGAACCTTTTCTTGTTCTGTCAGCCGCATAAAATCCAAGATAACCTGGATGTCAATCAACCAATTGTCGGCAGCTATGGGGTCTGTTGGTCCCTCAAAATCCTCCTCATACTCTAGCCAGCCTGCATGCTCTAACTCTGGCTCTGGCTCTGGCTCTTCCTCGTCGCTCGAAATGTCGATCACTAGGAGATCCTCAGGCTGGTCGTCAGGAGCAACTAGTAAGTCGTCGGCATCCTGGGCATCGGCATCCATCTCCACCTCAGCCTCCTGGGCTGGTATCTCCAGTAAGGGAACTGCGGGAATCGGGTCCTCAGGTAATACCGGACCCGGCTCGTAGATCAGCTCTCCTATCCCAGCATCGTACCGAGTGCTCTGCAACGAAAGCATCTGCCTGCATCGCGTGGGCAGTAATCTCAGCCTCCATAATACCATCGATCATACGCTTAATGGTCATATCCCGCATCAATGCTGGCGCAAACTGTCGAATCTGGGGCGGTAACCCGTTACGAAGTATCACGAGCGCCTGCATCTCCGGACTATCTATGTTCTGTGGAATGTACGGCAGCATCTCCTCCTGGAATCGCCGACAGTAATGACCCATAGACTCCTGAGGGTAAGCGTGCCATGTCGCTAAAAAGCTCAAATATTGAGTGTGATGCATGTCCCGGTAGATCTCGGGATCACGATAGGGTGCATCGGCTCCCTCACCAGGCATGAGTCCAAAATGCTCTATCATCAGAGTACGGAAATCTGCCCAGGTACGACTCGGCAGTGCTCGCTCGCCTATCGTCAGCCACCATAATCGAGCGTCTGAAACCAAACATCGGCAGGCTAAGGATACTTGTAGACTAGCCTCGATGTGACATAGGTGAAAAATCAGCTCCATGTCGTGTAGTCATGCCGCTAATGACACTGGCTGTCTTGTACCATCATAATATAATGGGTGCGCCTCATAGAATGATGATATTGTCTCTCGATCCGCGTCAACCCGGTCCGGATCCATATCGTCAAATCTATCATATTATAATCATATCGTAAATATTTATGTATGGAAAATAAATTTAACTTACAATGATGGTGGCGATGGCAGGTAAACTATGAAATCGGATAGCAGGAAACCGCTCTGATACCAACTCTGTAACGACCCATCTAGCACTGATCGTTACCATACATATGTACATACTTAACATGTCTTATACTTATTTACTTAGCAAAAATAACGAAATATATATATATATATATATTTTACGAATATATAAACGAGTATTGTCTTGAATTGTTTGTATATAAGGTAATATACATGATTTAACAAAACGCGTAGCGGCTTGTCATTCCCACATTTCATAGTTGCTCCGTCACGATCCACCATCTTGTATCACAGGTTGCCAGTAGGTTGCTTACCTACAGCATAGACATAAGACGTGAGTTTTCGCTCAGCAAGTACAACTATATCAACCACAATATAAACAATTTCAAACATAGCATAGCATAACCTAACAAGTTCTAATCATGCATGATCCGGTTATGCTTCATTATACTTCTTTTATTCTTTCTATATTCTCGCATCGTATTCTTTCATATCTTATTTTACTTATGGGCCCCTTATCTTGAGTGTCTGTACCGGGCGCGCAACTATGGAGTGGTTGGGGCGGCCAAACCATTTCCAACTCAAACCATAGTCCAACCCGACCTTGGACGGGTCGGTACGACACAGGCAAGCTTGCTTGCCATCATGCTTACTTATTCTTATGTCATTCTTGACCTTGTTCTTATTATTTGTGAACATGCTTCATGATGTCACACCTACATAATTTATGATTATAATTCAGCCATGAAATCTACTTGAGGTGTCATAATCCAACTTACATTATAGCATACATCAGACATCACAACAAAGACCTATGCTGTAGGCGGAGTTGTACTTACCTCGTCCGTTATGTCCAATAATGATTTGTTCTGAATCAGGACACCACAGCATGTTATCTCCTGCTATAATAAAGGACGTAGGTAAGTATTAAATATGTTGGTGACTTAAACAACATTCGTACATATTCCTAATTATATGTCCCCACCCATAATATCTTACTGGGATTACCTTGCTTAGTTAAAACGTTGCTTTGGTTTCAAAAACCTATTTTTATTTAATATTTCAAAGCTTAAAATCCTTTGTTCAACTTATGAAAAATAGTAACTCTTAAGTATTATTTGTAAAAATACTTAGGTGTTGAAAACTGTCATTAGAATAGTTTTTCATTGCCAAACTGTCAGTGTATGTGCAGAAATGCTCTTTTCCTGCACTGTTTTAGCAAATTCTGTGCAGGAATTTCGTGTTTCCTGTACAATTTTTGAAATCTGATTTTTATTAAAAAATCTGAATTGAATTTGAAAAAGTTTTATTCACGAAAGTTTTAGACCTCGAAAACCCTACAACTTTCATGTTTTACACAAAACCTGGTTCGGACTCTAACCCATTCATTTTCTTGCTTGAACCCACCTGGCCGTGCATGAAATCTGGGCACGGTTAGGCTCGGATTTTCATAAAAACCGAGGCCGTTGGAGCCTTATTTTGAAAAACTGCACACTTATTACCCTAGGAGAAACCCTTCTCTACAACTTTCATGTTTTAAGCTTTTCCAAATTCGGCCTCTAAAGGCCTCAAAATCTGCTTTTCCAGAAACCGGCCAGTTTCCACCCGAAATGGTAGTTTTTGGTTTTAAATTCATTTTACGTCCTAATACGTGCACTCTACCTCAACCGACCGCATCGGGAGCCTAAAATCAGTCATGCAACGTTTTTCTAACGTAAACTTTCTTTAAACATATTACTAATCAAACCCATACAAATCATTACCTAAATTTCACCAATTAGGGTTTGCATGGTTTTTAGGTTGCATAAATCATTCATAATTTATTTCTAGCAACATAACATACACATATTCATCATGCTTCGCATATTTTGGGGACATACAATATTTCATTCATCAAACAAGTTAACCCTAATAATCATGCAATCATAAACATTCAATTATGCAAATATAAGCATATAACCATGCAAGCTTAAATCAAACCACCCTTAAGCTAATTCAAGCACATAATTAAGTCTAACCTATGCAAGAGATTAAATTGAGCTTATGCCCATACAAACCCACTTAAAATACATTTAAATTTCTCAATTGGAACTTGAATTGAGAAGCTTAGGGTTTAAAGGGAATTACCTTGATTTGGTTCAAGAAATTGGCTAGGCTTTAATTGCTATTTCTCCTTGCCCTTTGCCTCCTCCAACAACCGGCCACCCTTGGCTAGTTGGATCCAAAAATTTTTCACACCCTTGCTCCAATAATCCGGCCACCACTAGACTCAAAATCCGGCCAAGCTTGGATTTTTTTCTCTTCCTTTCTTTTTCCTCACCACAACCGGCCCCTTTGGCCAAAATGGGTTTCCAAATATTTTTTCAAACTTTGGTTGGTGTTCTAGCTATAAAAAACCGATCACTCTAACCTTGTTTTTCTCTTGGTTTTGCTAAATTTTCTTTCTTCCTTTCCTTCATAGAATTCGGATTTTTGAGAGAAATTGTGGAGGAATTTTGACATAGTTTGGTTAGGATTTTGAATTTTTGTGAACAATGGCTTCACTTATTTATAGGTGAAGTAGAACTTTTCAATATTGCAAAATGGTCCTTGAAAAAGCAAGAAATTGCTCAAAAAACCCTTAAGTGGCCGGCCATGGGAGGATCTAGAACCATGGATTTCTTTCCAAAATTTTCTTAATCCAAAATGATGTCATAATTAAAAAGTTAGGTGATGTAATCACCATTAGGGCTTGTTTGGCCTTTTCCTTAATATGCAGTCCAATTTCATGCTAACACAGATAATTTCAATGCTGCTATCTACTAATAACAGTATTTTTACACTGAATTGCAGTCCAAAATTTATCTGTGTAAAATTGGATTGTACAAAAATTTTTCGATAACTTGAAGCCCTTTGGCCCTTGATATCCTAATTTATGTGCTTGATTTTGCTATGGTGGTTTTAGATCTTAATCTTGCTATCTTGTCCGTAAATATGGTTTTCGCATTATTTTTCCCATACTGCTTGTCATGCAACAGTATCATCATATGTTTGACTTTTTTAGTCAACCTTTGACTTTTTAGGTCAACTTTGACCAACATAAAATCAAGAAATTTTCTACCCTTTTTACAAAAAGGTCACATGCTAGGATAAACAATTATTCATTTTTGAGTCTTTATAAAATCATTAAAACTCACAAAGTTTGATAAAAACCCTAATAAGGTTTTTTCATGTATACCTTCATGGTTCAATTCAAAATTGTGATGTCATAAAAATTCAGTTATTACACCTGGATTGAGGATTCATCCGTCAGAGTTATTCACCATGGGGAGCCCCAGTTTTGTTTGTAAAAAAGAAGAATGGCACTCTTAGGATATGCATTGACTATCGGGAGTCGAATAAAATTACCATCAAGAATAAATATCCATTACCTAGGATCGACAATTTGTTCGATCAGTTGAAAGGAGCTTCAATTTTTTCGACAATTGACCTGCGATCAGGATATCATCAGCTCCGAATTAAGGAATGAGATATTCTTAAGACAGCCTTTCGTACGCGATATGGACACTACGAGTTCCTCGTTATGCCATTTGGACTGACAAATGCTCCAACTGCCTTTATGGACCTGATGAATCGAGTGTTCAAAGATTACTAGGACAAGTTTATTATTGTCTTTATGGATGATATCTTGATTTATTCAAGGTCGAAGGAGGAACATGAGGAGCACCTAAGGATTGCTCTACAGATTTTAAAGCAAAATCAGCTTTATGCTAAATTCACAAAGTGTGAATTTTGGTTGGAGAAAGTTCATTTCTTAGGACATGTGGTCTCTAAGGAAGGTATATCTGTAGATCCGGCCAAGTTTGAAGCGATAAGTAAATGGCCAGCTCCTAAAAGTGTCACCGAAGTACGTAGTTTCCTTGGCTTTGCGGGCTACTACCGACATTTCGTCGAGGGTTTTGCTAAGATCGCAGCGCCGCTCACAGCACTTACACGGAAGGGAAAAAAGTATGAATGGATTGCAAAGTGTGAAGAACACTTCCAAGAGCTAAAAAGTAAGCTGACTAGTGCTCCAATCCTTACAATACCAGTTGTGGAAGAGGGGAACTTTGTGATATATAGCGATGCTTCCAAGATAGGATTGGGAGCCGTACTCATGTAAAATGAAAAAGTGATCGCTTATGTTTCACGACAACTCAAGGATCATGAGAAGAACTATCCGACGCATGATTTGGAACTTGCGGCGGTAATGTTTGCGCTCAAAATCTGGAGACACTATCTTTACGGTACTAGGTGTGAAGTTTACACGGATCATTAGAGTTTGAAGTTCTTCACAAAAGAGCTCAACATGAGGCAAAGAAGATGGCTCGAACTAGTAAAAGATTATGACATAGATATCCGTTACCACCCTGGGAAGGCAAACAAAGTAGCCGATGTCCTTAGTCAGAATTCGTCCTTCTCATTGATGTCAATTCAGTCATTGATCGAGCCTCTTCAGAAAGAGCTAGTGGACGCTGGAATCGAGCTTATTACGGGAAGTTTAGCTACTCTAACCTTCTAACCAACCATTTTGAATGGCATAAAGGGGCGTCAAGAAGCAGACACCTCGCTACTTAGGACAAGAAATGAAGTCTTAGAAGGAAAGGAGTCGAACTTCAACATATCTGATGAGGGCATACTCTATCGGAAAAATAGACTATGCAATCCTAACGAGGACGAGTTGAAGAAGCAGATCATGAAAAAAGCTCATGAGACACCGTATTCCATTCATCCTAGAGCCACAAAAATGTACAAAGACTTAAAGGAAAGTTTTTGGTGGCCCAAAATGAAGAATGACGTTGCCTCATTTGTAAGCAAATGCCTCACGTGCCAGAAAGTGAAGGCTGAACATCAACATCCATGGGGAGAATTACAGAAAATTTCCATCCCAGAATGGAAATGGGATCAAGTGACGATGGATTTTGTGGTTGGTCTACCCCGAACTCCCAGTGGCAACGATGCTATTTGGGTAATTGTTGATCGATTGACGAAATCCACACACTTCTTAGCTATTAAACTGAGTTTTTCAGTAGACCAGCTAGTGGAATTGTATGTTGCGCTGATCGTTCGCTATCACGGAATTCCAAAAACGATTATCTCAGATCGTGATGGTCGTTTCACTTCTAAATTTTGGAGGAGTGTACATCAAGCAATGGGTACAAAGCTTACATTTAGCACAGATTTTCACCCTCAGACAGATGGACAATCAGAAAGGACCATTCAGACTCTAGAAGATATGTTGCGAGCCTGCGTGATGGACTTCAAAGGAACTTGGGATAAGAAGCTTCCTTTGATTGAGTTCTCATACAACAACAGTTTCCAAGCTTCAATTGCGATGGCTCCTTATGAAGCCCTTTATGGGAGAAGGTGTAGATCTCCAGTCCATTGGTACGAGACAAGAGAGAAAGAACTTGTGTCTATAGATTTTATTCGGAGAACCACTGAGGCTGTAAAACTTATACATCAACGGATGGAAACTGCATTTAGTCGACAAAAGAGTTATGTCGACAAACGTAGAAGGCCACTGGAATTCCAAGTAGGGGACTCGGTATTCCTCAAGGTTGCTCCATTTAAAGGAGTCATGAGATTTGGGAAGAAAGGGAAATTAAGTCCAAGATATATAGGGCCATTCGAAGTACTTGAAAGAATAGGTAATGTGGCCTATAAATTAGCTTTGCCCCAAGAATTAGCATATGTGCACAATGTATTTCATGTGCCGATGCTAAAGAAATATATATATCGGATCCATCACATGTATTGAATCATGAACCAATTGAGGTTCACGAGGATCTAACTTATGAGGAAAAATCGGTTCGAATTTTAGCACGAGAAGAAAAGGTGCTAAGAAACAAGGTTATATCTTTAGTTAAGGTTCTATGGCGAAATCGTGAGATTGAGGAAGCAACATGGGAACGTAAAGAGGATATGAAGAAAAGCTACCCAGAATTATTCTAATTTTCAACTACGAAAATTTTTCAAGGAGGGTGGATTGTACTAACCGAAATTTTTACGGACTCATGATTTCCTTGTATATAAAAAAATTTAAGTCTGTGTTATGTGTTTATGTGATGTTTCATGAAAATTATGAATATTAATGTGAAATTCATAATTTTATCAGTATATGTTTAAGTTCTCGATTAATTAGCTACGAGACTCAATAATAGATTATTTAGCCAAGCATAAGGCCTTTTGAGCAAAAAGGTAGAATAAAATTTATGATTTTATGTTGGTCAAAGTTTGATCAAGAAAAGTCAAAGGTATGAATATGACGGTACTGCAGTATAGCAAGCAGTATAGGAATTATATTGCGAAAAACCGTCATCACGGATGGAATGACAAGAATAAGGTTCAAGACCACCCTAGAAAAATCAAGCACATTATTTAAGACGATAAGGGCTAAGTAGCTCTAAGTCATAAGAAAAATTTATATGCAGCCTAGTTAAGTGCAGATAAATTCTGGACTGTAGTCTAGTAAGACAGTACTGTTTTTAGTAAAAAATAATATTAATATTATCTGAGATAGTAAGGAAATGGACTGCATAATTATATTAAGGGATTTTTGGAATCAAATGGATAATTATGCATGAACTGGAAGCCAAGTGGCTCTACCCTAGCCGGCCACCTCACAAGGACTAAAGTGAAAATATTTTGTTCTTAGGGGCCAAAGTGTAATTTTAAGAAATGTGAGGTAAGCTTAGTGAGGTAAGCTTGGTGAGGTAAGCAAGGCATTACTTGGAGCCCAAGTAAGAAAAGATAAATATGTGAATTTTGGGATTTTTAGAAAATTGAAGAAATTGTGTGGTAGTTTTTGATTGGATGATTAGATGCATGAACATGAAAGGCTTACTTGGCCTCCAAGGACCCCTAATGGCCGACCACATCAAGGGACTCTTTAGCAAATATTTTACTTTTGAGGTTAGATATGCAATTTTGGAAATAAAAATAATTCCAAAAAGAAATTAATTTTCACCTATAAATAGGTGATGGGGGGTGTTGAACCATTTTTTTTAGTTCCACCCCAAAACTCTGCCCAAATTTCAACCCACCCTAGGAGCCGAACCCTAAGGAGAAAAAAAAAAAAAAAAAAAAAAAAGAGAAGAAGAGGGATAGTGGCCGGTTATGAGTGGGAGAAGAAAGGAAAGAAAATTTGTCTCAATCCAAGGTTTAGATTCACCTTCCAAGACCTAGAGGTAATCCTCTTAACTCCCTAAGTTTCAATTAAGTTTTGATTCAAGATTTATGTGTATTTCATGTGGGTATGTAAGAGCATAAGCTCATTTTACTTTTCATGAAGTAGCTTAGATTTGCTTAGACTTGTACTTGATTAGGGTTTAGTGGTTTTGATTTATGGGTTGATGTATGTTTATGATGCTATGTGTTAGAGTATGTATGGTATGTATGAATGCCTAGTATGTGTTTGTAGTATGTCCCCACACACTCAAGAAGATGTATGGTGTGATTGATTATGTTGATTTGATGTATGATGCAAGGAGGGTTAGAATTTAACCCTAAAACTCTAATTTGGTATGGAATACCACATGGGTTTGCATGAATGAAAATGAATGCATGGCAGTGGAAACGTTAGGAAACATACTGCATGCTTGATGTAGGCTCACGTTTTTAACCGTTCGAGGTAGTGTGTGCGTCATTTTACGTAAGAAATAATTAAGATGAAAACTGCCAGTCTCGGATCAAGACTGGGCAGTAATCTGGAAACCGGATTTTGAGCCTTTAGATGCCGAATTTGAGGAAAGTTAAAACTGTAAAGTTGTAGATAATGGAAAATCCTAGGGGGCAATGTGGAAAGTTTTGAAAATAAGGCTCCAATGGCATCTATTTTTACAAAAACCCGAGCCTGGTCATGCTCAGACCCTGTGCACGGCCAGGCAGGTTCAACAAGGAAAATGAGTAGGTTAAAGGCAGAACTAGGTTTAGAGTAAAGTACAAAAGTTGTATGGTTTTTCAAGATCTAAAACTTTTGTAAAAAAAAAAAAAAAAAAAAAAAAAAATCAAAATCCAAGCAGATTCTTAGATACAACTGGATTCTAAAAACTGTGCAAGAAACAGGAAATTCCTACACAGGATTTTCAAAAGCAGTACAGGTAAAAGAAATTCCTGCACATACACTAATAACTGGCAGCATGAAACTGTTTTCAAGGATAGCTTTCAAAACTTGACAAGTTTATTGCCCTTACTCAAGGAAAAAAAAAAATTACAGTTCATACAAGGATTTTTATACAAGGAAAGTTAGACAACAAATACTAGGTTTTATCAAGAAAAGGGAAAAAATAAATAATTAGGCCAAAAGCTATCTTGAAAACATGGTAACAGTATAATGACCAACAGTAACCGGGTAGGATACCCAAGTTACTGGGTTGGGCCTAAAGCCCGTGGTTACCAATAGTAACCTAATAGGACATAGCTTTAAAAATTGGGCCTTAGTAACCCAATAGGATTTTGATCCAAATATGACTTGGGCTTATACCTAGGGTTACTAATAGTAACCTAATAAGATACTAGGTATGATTGGGCCTTGAACCCAAAGTTCATTAACACATCAAACAAGATACTGTTTAGGATTATACTTAGTAACCAAATAAGCCATCATGAGTGTGTGTGGGGGACATATAACTAGAATTATTCATGGGTGTTGGTTAGGATACCAACATTTTATAGGACGATCCTTACTTTACGTCCTTTTTGAAAAGCAGGAAGTAACCTGTTGTTGCAACCTGATTTGGAGCAACAAAACCTAGGACGTAGCATAAGAGGTAAGCACAAACCTCACATATAGTATGGAAAATAGTAAATTTTATATTATGTTATATGTTACGATATAGTAACATCATGAAGAATGTTCACTAATATTAAACCAATGGTAAGAACATGTTTTAAGTCATAAGATAAGACTAGCAAGGTGTCGTACCAACCTCCCGCCAGATCATGGAGGATTATACATGTTTCAAGTTCAAGATGTTAAGACATTCCGCAAGATCGTGAATGGTTATGAATATGATTCCCAGAATTGTTAGGGACCTTGCAAACCTTAACTTTTTGTGAAATGCGCGCATCTGGTACGTACACAAGGGGCCCACATATTAAGCAAGATAGTAAGTTTATAATGGAGCATAAGAGATTCATAATTGATCATAAAATGGTTCATGCATAAGTTACATGATGCTTGACATGTTTTGTGAGATTAAGTTTGTACTTGCTGAGCGTAAAGCTCATCAGTATATTTCATATTGTAGTTAAAAAACGTGCAGCTTAATTGGTGGGCCATGCGGACGATGCGGCAAAAGGAGGGAGGTGTGGGATACCACTATGCAAGTTCTTTTGAACAAAAATATATGTATATATGTATATATTAGAATAAATTGAGTTATACTGTATATATGAAGTTTGAAGATTCGAGTTAAATGTAAAGATTATGTATGACTTCTTATTATGATAAACAAGTATGTATATGTACAGAAAATCTTCTTATATTAACTATTCTATTTATGTATGTTAAAAAAAAAATTATTCTCAAATTTTCAAGTAAGTTTAAATTATTAAAACCGAGATTTAGTTTAAGTAAGTATGGTAACGGCCCTACGTAGATCGGGGCGTTACAGATGAGGACGTGTTTTTGGTGGTATGATTTGCTTTTTGTGTATAATTTTAAACATAAATCACTGATTTGGGGATTTCCAAATTTGGAAGATCATAAATGGTGCCTACAAATTAAGAGCTAATTAGATTTTCATTTTCCCACCAATTTTGAATCATGGGCAATTTTGACAATATATAAATAGACAATTATAAATTTTGTATATTTTTGCAAATAAGCTGATTTGTAAACATATTGTAAGAGTTGGGTTCCAAATCAACCATATATGAGTAATATCTAAACTGAGGGGCTCATGAATCGAATTACATGAATAAGAAATCAATTCACAATCTAATTGATTTTTGGATTTCGAAAATCCAGCCAATCTAATGAATTAGATTGGATTGGACATATTTACATATTAGATGAATATCTTTAATCTAAACTAATAGTTTATAGATTCACTTACTACTCTTTATTGTAGCGAATAGAGACATCATGGCTTATGAGCTCGCTGAGAAGGATGTTGTTGTCAACATGAAAACTAATCATCAATCTGATGGTCCTTAAACTGTTACGTTTGTGCCATTTTGATCTCTATTTTTTTAGTTGAAATGTCCTATACTCTTTAGAAGGGGTGCAAACAGTTCATTTATTAACGGAACTGTTTATTGCCATTAACAAATCGGCTGAATTGCTTGATTGGACCCTAAACTATTACATTTGTGGTGTTTGCTCCCAATTCTCTCTCTCTCTCTCTTTATTTTTTGGTAGTTGAATCCTCAATTTTTATTGAACTTACTAAACTACCATTGAGAAAATAAAACATTAACAAGTGATAATAATATAATTTTTTTTTTCAAAATCTCTCTGTCTCTCTCTCAATCTCCATGTCTCTTTCTCTCTCTATCTATCGATTTCCTTCTATCCATTCGATTTTTTAGATTTTTACTTTCTTTTTCTTTTTCTAAAGGTTTTTTACGTTGCTTTATTTTTTTCAAGGTCAGTGTAGTAAATTTAATAAAAAAAATTGAGGTTTCAACTAACAAAAAAAGGATCAAAATGTCACAAACATAATAGTTTAGGGACCAATGTAGCAATTATACGAATCATTTAACCGTCGTTAAAGGATTCGTTAAAAAAAAAAAAAAAAAACTTTTTTGATCTAAATAAAATATAAAATATCCTTAATAAAAAAGTTTGGTTCATTTACTTTTTTATATCTTGCGTTTGCTTTTAGTCAGAAACTATACCTTATATATTACCCTGCATCTATATACCATTAAATTACTTTAGTGCACAAATATATTTTAAACGACTACAAGAAAAAAAAAATTACTTTAAGGGGAATACATTCGAGAAAAAAAATTTTCAACAGGGGAAAATAATACGAATATTAATTGATTTGAAAATGGTAATTGATGGAAAAAATATATACCAGTAGGGTCATAATGTTTTTAATTGCCCATTAAAATATTTATAAGAATCACTTTTAGATAAAACAATATTTTAGAGGGTATAAAAATATTGTTTTATAAAAATAATTTAGAGTATTACGGAGAAAATTTTAAGTAGGGACTCATTGAATATAAAAATATTTTAATAAGGGTAAATGAGAGAAAATGGTATTTCAAAAAGGTCTTAAAAAGACAACAGCAAAAGTTAGGATCAAAATGAGTGTTTTAGCATTTTGGTCGTAACTCAAGAGGTGTTAAAAATTAAAAAATATCTATAAAAGAAAATATCTTTGAAAAAACATATTATAATTTTAATAGGAGAAAATGAGAAGGAAATATATATATTTTTTTATGAACACGTTTAAAATTACAAACTTTAAGGAAGAAAGAAGCAAAAAAAATTAAAAAAAAAAAAAAAGAAAAGACAAGAACGTATGTATAGAATGCACGTATTAAAAAATTTTGATGAAAAAATTTTCAAAATGATATATTTTAGGAAAATTGTTTTCATAAGAGTAAATGATAACACTTTTTATTATCTCATGTAAAAAACTAAAATAATAAGCCAAAGAAACAAGCAAAAAAAAAAAAAAAAAAAGAGACGTGAAAAAAAGACCAGAAAGATAAAAAGGACTAAAATAAAAGAAATTTATAATACGAAAAAAGAACTAAAATGGAAAAAAAAAAAAAAATTCCCAAAAAAAAAAAAAAAAACAAGCCTAAAGTGCACTTTTACATGTATAGATATGGATTTTTCTTTCTTTATTGTTCTCATTTTTTTCCGCCCAACACAATTCTACTTCGATCTTAACCATCCCTCTTTGGGCCGACATTTTGTCTCTTGGTTTTGTTTTTTAGTTTTGCTAGAAATGAGTATTCATTCAACCAGAGGGGGCCCCAGCAACAACAGGAAAACCGAAACAGAACAAGTCGACAAACAAAACAACTGAAAAGCAGGAGAAAAGCCCCCAAAGAGACAAGAAAATACACCAAAATACAAAGCACAAACCAAAAAAGACAAAAAAAAAAGCAAAGGACAAGAAAGAAACTAGAAACCAGGAGTTGGTCTAACAGGAAACCGTTCCTCAGTGTCATTTAAGACATCAGGCGGCACTGAGGACGGTCAATGTTGCCAAAAACTAGACCTGACTTAGCCCACTTTGCTAGATTATGAGCAGTGAAATTAACTTCACGTGGCGAACATTGAAACTCAGCATCCTTGAACTCCTTCCGAAGCAAAACACGGTCATTCTTAATATTTAGAAAACTCCACGGGCAAGACTCCATACGATTGCTGTTAGCCGCAGTAGCAAGGGCCGAATCACATTCAATAACAATTGACTGCCATCCATATCTCTTTGCAGCCGCAAGAGCCAGACGAAAACCAACCGCCTCAGCAACAAGAGCCTCCGTCGTGCTGTAATCGGAAGCAGCAGTAGAACGTACCGAACCATTGTGATCGCGAGCCACAAACAGCACTCCACTATCCCACAGATGCATCAATGTTCAATACTCAATGGCACCACTGAAGGGGTCCCTGGCAATAAACTAAAATACTCATTTGATTGAAAAAGCCTCCACATCAATAAACTAGGAAACTAGTTTTATAAGTCGTGTACTATTTTTCAGAAGAATTAAATTTTCTCCAGTTGTTTTGTGCAAAAAAAGTTCTCCAAACAACGAGCTATTTTATATCCCCTGTTTAGTTGGATTTTGAAAAACACTCTTCTTGACAAACAAATTAACAAATCTTGACTCTACTGGCCTACAAAAAAAAAAAAAAAAAAAAAAAGGAAAAAGAAAAGGTAAAGATTAAAAATAAGAGGAAAAAAAGAGGGGGGGGGGGGGGGGGGGGGGGGGGGGGGGGGGGGGGGGGGGGGGGGGGGGGGGGGAAGGGAAAAAAGCAAGGGGGGGGGGGGGGGGGGGAAGACATGTTGTAACGCCCCAACTGTTAATTAACCATAAATTACTAACCTGACGTTAGAAATTAACATAGAAAATGTGACGAAAATATGTCTAGTTATTTCTGATTTTAGTTGAGTTATTTTTCAAATGTGAATGCGATGAGGACTTGATATGCAAGAAAAAGTTCATGCCATTTAATGAAAAGTTTTATGTAATATTATGTTTTAATATGATGATTTAATGAATACTGATATGATCATGATATGATGTGTTTTATGTTATAATGTTTGGAATTAAGTATATAAGGAAATTATAATTTTTCCTTAATCTTTCTTTTTCAACAAAAGACCTATTTTACCTAACATTAATTTCCAACTCAATTATGAACTTTTAGATGTCCAAAATTATATCTACAATTAGACAAAATTATAGAGCTTTTCATAAGCTTTCCAACACCTACTCATTTGTGCAAATTCGTTATCGGAGTAAGAAGTTATGATCAATATACTTTACAGATACCTGCTAGTCACCAACCAGTTTACTATGTGCGATTTTAGGTGCGAAAATTCTAGAAGTTGACCTAGCTTTTTTCCTTTTCTTCATACACGTTTTTACACCCTAACTACAGCCATTCCCCACCTATTAAGAGATAATTAAACCAAAAATTGAATCCCAATTAATCCCAAATCAATCTCCTTAATTTTATAAGTATGACGAGTCAATGAAATTATTTTCAATTCTAGCTCTCTCCATCTATCTAACACTATTGTTCCCCTCTTTCTCTCTCTCCCCCTTTCATTCTCTCACGTTCAAGACACAAGAAAACTCCATTGAATAGCCACTAAATCTAATATCTTAATCCCTTATTATTTCTCGAATCTTGGAGCCGAAATAAAAGATTTATCGAGGTATGATTTCTTCATTCTTTCATATGTGTTTTGAGATTTCATGAGGGAGGGATTGAGTAATTTTCTTGATGGTTGTTTTATGTTGGTTGAAAGATGACAAGAGGGTGACGCATGAACGTGTATTTGAGGGAGGTTAAATGATTGATTGATAATATTTTATTATTTAAGAATGTGTTAGGTTTTTATGGAAAGAATGATTTTGTTGATTAGAAAATTTTAGGGTTTAACTTTTCCATCTCATGATTCTTGATTTTGTTGGAGTGATGAATTAAGGATTTTATGGGTTAAAAATATGTCTTAGGGCTTTATTTTGTATGTGTGAATCATGCACGTTTTGGTGATGATTTTATATGTTTGATGTATTATATATATATATATATATATAATTCTGATTTTACAATTTCTGGAATTTCCAGATGTTTTGATGAGTATTCCAAACTATTTTTGAAGATGCAAACGGACTCCGTTTTTAACAAATTTGATATTTTTGGAAAGCCCAGGATGTCCACTTTTATTTAAAACCAGTTTTAGATCATATGGAGGGCTGTGTGAATTTTTATGATTTTTCATAGAGACAAAGGTCCGGCTGCCAGTTGCTATAAAATTTTAGTGATCAGATTTCAAAACTGTTTTTGAGGGTCCAAACGGTCTCCGTTTTTAATGAATTAGGTATCGTTAGAAAGCTCCATATGTCTACTTTTATTTAAAATTTCTTTTAGGTCATTTGGTGTAACGCCCCGACCTACGTAGGGCCGTTATCATGCTTACTTAAATTAAATCTCGGTCTTAAATACTTAAGCTTACTGAAATTAGAGAATAATTTTTTTTAAACATACATATAAATAGTCTAGTCTACATAGATAAACTTTCCATAAATACACATTACTTGTTTACCAAAATGTGAAGTCATACATAATCCTTACATTTAACTCAAGTCTTCAAACATCATATATATAGTATAACACAACTTATTCATATATATATATATATATATACACACATATATATTTAGAGTTTAAAAAGGGTTGCGGAAAAATTTGGGTAGTGGTATCCCACACCACCCTTCACTTGCCGCATCGTCCTTATGGCCCACCAATTAAGCTGCAGGCTCTTTACCTATAGTATGAAATATACAAATGAGCTTACGCTCAGCAAGTACAAACTTATTCTCACAAAACATAACAAATATCGTGCAACTTATGCATGAACCAATTATGATCAATTATGAATCTCTTATGCTCCATTATGGACTTAATTATGAACTTATTATCTTGCTCAACATATGAGCCCCTTGTGTACGTACCAAATGCGCGCAATCCACAGAAAGTTAGGGTTTGCAAGGTCCCTAACAATTATGAGAATCATATACATAACCCTTCACGCATCAACGGAAGGTCTGAGAATTTTCTTAAACATACATAATCCTCCACGATCTGTAGGAGGTTGGTACGACGCTTTACTTGTCTTGGTTTAGTCTTAGTCTTGTTACTTTTCCAAGACTAAGATTCTTTACTTGTGATCTTATTAGTCATGATGCATATGATACATAGATATGGTATGACATAAAGATCACTAGCATAGAATGACTTGTGGCATATTAATAAAGCATGGCTTTATCGTAAAACATGGCATTATCGTAAATCATGACATGTACATAAACATAACACATCATGGCATATATGTAAACAAGTCATGTTTGAAAATAGTTTAGTATTTCTCATATTGAATGTGAGGTTTGTACTTGCTAGTTGTCCTAGATGCTGGATTTGTTGTTCCAACGAGTCCCAACAACAGATTACCCTCCTATTACCAAGTAGGGTGTAAGATAAGGATCAGCTTATTTTACTGTAATCATAACATTCAATGTTGGCATCCAATCCAACACCCATAAGTAACCTTAGTTACAAGCCCAATATATTCAAATAGTATCATATTTGGTTACTATAAGTAACCTTGGGTACAAGGCCCAATAAACATTAGTATCCTTCTGTCACGACCCGCCTTGCACAGGCCGTCACTGTACTTAACTTGCTTGAACTTAAACTTGTTTTATGCCATTTTTAATCCTGAAAATAGTGGGGATTTTTTTTTTTTTTTTTTTTTTATATAGCGGAAGCATTATACTTAGAAAATATTTACATACACTCATACATAAATAAAATAACTGTCTGTTTTCTCAAAATAGATTTCTTAATTAAATCCATCGGAGTTGCGAACCCCAACCCATTCATCATTTCACAGCCACCGGCTTCACCCTCCACCATGCAGTTATTTCAGAACAGGCTGTTTACCTACAGCATAAACTTCAGACAATGAGCGAAAGCTCAGCAAGTACAACTCCTATACCGCAAACCAATTACATGAACATACATAACCTTTTACATGGCATCTTAAACATGAAAGCATAAACATGGCATCATATCATCGACTTCTTCATCTTAAACTTGACATTCTATCGTGAAATGCATGAACCGTTTATGTCCAGTTATGCTTGCTTTCTTGTATCAAACTTTATCTTGTTGATTTTACTTGTGGGCCCGTTAACTTGATGTGCACGTACCCGGCGCGTAACTTGAGTAGATTTCCCAAGTTTTCGACCCGATCGTCATCAGGGGGCACGACACTGGCTCTTGTGGCCTTTTCTCAAACGTTCTGTTTGTATGTCTTTCTTGACATCTTTCCACTTGATAGATTAGTGAGCATACTTATATGTTGTCTCCTAATCTCATGTTCTATCAATGCATGAACAGGCATACTTTTTCATGTAAGCATAATAACAATACTTGAAGCATACATTTAAAACATGGCACCAGCATTTGAAACATTCAACATATAGTAGGCATATTGCAACCATCGAGCAAATCATCAAATAACACTTAACAGTGTAAAGCAACATGTTTGGTAAACATACAACTCTAGCCTATGCTGTAGACGGCGTTGTACTTACTTGTCTTCGTCGTTCGCGTGATCGAATTTCCTTTTTCCGGGCACGCTCGCAGGTCACCTCCTGCCCATGGATGTTTACACGTGAGGTTTCTATTCTAATATCGTTTAATGTCGGATTAAACCAACCTATATATATATATCGGTTATATGTCCATCTACTAATACATGTGAAGGGGTCACACAGTGTAACCCACAACGGAATATTTATTTAAGGGTTCTTGTAGAGAACCATAATCTTAACTTAAATCCTCAATCTGCAAGGTTAACTCTGGGCTTGGGCAAGGCCCTAGTAACTCGGAATAATTTTCCGGCTACTAACGGAGTATCTTTTTCATTTTAACCTTGAAAATCTTGAACTTGTTTAAAAATATCATTTTCTTGTTCATTTAAGTAAGTTTGGTGAATAATACCCAAACTTGTCTTGAAAATTACCAAAACACTTGAAAATATTTCTATAAAACATTTGGGGATCGAAAACCGCCTTTGGAATGGTTTTCGGGTTTGAAAATGGTGTTTGGAAGTTAGAAAAATATTTTTCCTAGTCATTGGTCTAGAAAATCACGTGCATGAGATTTTGCTCACTGCATGGCTTTTGTTTGAAAATTCATAACTTAAAATCTAAAACGAATTTGGAAACGATTTCTTCATGAAAGTTGTAGCTAACAAAAAGATCTAAAACTTTCATGTTTTGAACATTTTCTGATTCTGGCTCAATTGATACCAGTTTTTGTTTGAACACGTGTGAATCGTTGGAACTTGGTCACCCTGACCAGTTCTCGGTTTTTCTTAAAAACAAAGGCCATTGGAGCCTTATTTTTAAAATCTTTTCACGTGGTCCCCTAGGAAACACCCTAACGAACAACTTTCATGTTTTGAGTTTTTACCCATTCGGCCTCTACGGACCTGTAAATTCCACTTTTCCGAGCTGCCGGGTGTTGGACCCGAGAGCAGTTTTGGTGTTAGCCCAATTTTTACGTTCTTATGCGTTGCTCTAGCTCGACCGCCCAATGCGGGACCTACTAACACATGCACGTCTTCTAACATCCCTCATACACATAAAATATAAAATCCCATGTTTTCGGATTCAACTCAAGGCCGAGACCCCTTGGTCCACGGTTTTGAGAGAAAAACATACATACAACAAAACTTCAAACATATCATCATACAAACCCTAAAAACATGCTTCTAAAAATTATGATAAACATATTAGGGACATAAAACCTTAAATAGCAACCCTAGCATGCATTTCTAACACACAAAAAATCATAGAACATATCTCCAACCAAACATGCAAAATAATCACCCAAAAACCTAAATCAAGCATAAAAATATAACCTAAGCTATTTAGGGCTAAAACCGAAATCATGAGCTTAAGCTCTTACAACTTTGTGCTTGAAATACATGATAAACCCTTGAGAAATGAACTAAAAATATGAACCAAAGACTAGGGTTAAAATTCGGATTTTTACCTCAAAAAAATCCGAGAGTGCAAAAGCTTGATCCTAGTTGAGATTTGGTCTCCAAGGTGCACGGTTTGGACCTCAAAAAAGGTCACAAAATTTGTTAGCTTCCTCCCCCAACTAACCTTGGCAAAAGAGAAGAAAATACTCAAAAATCTTACCTTAAAAATTCGTGGATCTTCTTAGCACCAACTCACAAAAACCTTGGTTTTTTCTTGGCTCTAGATCACACCTTCACTCACCCTTGATTCTAGCCAAAACCCGAAATTTTTTTCTTTGATTTTCTTCACTCCCTAACACTCGGCAATGATGAGGAAGAGAGGGGAAATTTTTTGAACAATCTCTCCTTGAACTCTCAAGAAAAACCGAACTTTAAGGGGGGTTTCCTCACAAAGTTTTGCTTGATTTTCTCTTGATCTCTCTCTCTCTCTTTCTCTCGGATTTTTTTGGAGTGGGAATGCCAAAGTCTTTGGCTGAGAAAGAGGGTTAATGGCAGCTAACTTTGGGGCTTGAAATCCCTAGGAATAGTGCCTCTAGGTAGGGGAAATCTTAGGTTTCTTTTCCAAGGCAAATTTTGCTTCAAATCTTGCTAATTGGTCCTCTAACTTTTGCAAGCCATTGCCCATAGGGGCTTGAGTGTGGCCGGCTGACATGGGGAGAGAAATGGGGAGTGATTTGACAACTCATATGTGAGGTGTCACATGCTCATTGGTCCATGTGTGTGGAGGGTTAGATCCTAACTTAGCTTAATTGTGATATAATTAAGCTTAAAGGCTTGTTTGGTTCAATCTTTTTGAAAAATTGTGTAATTTCAACACATTGCAATAAATTTTAATACTGAATTGCTTAAAAACCCAGTATCGAAAATTTCATTGCATTTAAAAAATTTCGATCTGTGAAAAACTCGATCGGAAAAATTTTTCTATTATTTTTCCGAATCCTTTTTGCCCTGAGCTCTAACTTAGTATGCTTGATTTTTCTAAGGTGATTTTAATTCTATTCAAACTCATCTTGATCAAGAAATGAGTTTTTTTTTTTTTTTTTTAGCAGTAATTTCACTTGTCCTGCGTTCATAAAATTCTTGTTTGACGTTTTCGACCGTTTTTGTCTAACTGACTTATTGGTCAACGTCGACTTGTCTTGAAATGTGCAAATACGACCTCCTTTCATTCATAAAGGTCTTTTGCGAGTTCATGAAATTTGTTTTCGAGTCTTAATAAATCTTAAGAACTCGTTTCACAAAATTAAGTTCTAAAACGAACTTCCTCATGAAATACCGATTACGGTAAATGTTTACACGAAATTTCTATAAAATGTAAACCGAAGAAACTCGGGTGTTACACTTTTCTCTGCTAAAGCCTTTTAAACAAACTCCTAGTTGCATCCTCTTTTCTCTCGCCCAAATACTTAGATGATCTTATCTTTCTTTTGTTTTCTAATTTTACTCAATTAATATCAATGAGAATAATTTTTCTGAATCTGATAACTGTGCTTTGAGTCCATAAGCAATAGACAAATATCACTAAACCAGACCATGATTTGGAATTTCTCAATTTAGAGGATATTGATCATGAGATTAAAGTTGAAATAATAATTTCACATCCTAAGAGATAATATTGGACAATGTAACAAGTGTAAATTAAGCCTTCGTATACACTTCATGGAAAAAAAAGGAAAAATCAATAGTACATAGCAATTATCATTTTGTTTTTCCAACTGGTCCGTGAAAGAGTCAATGTTTAAAATGGTTTTCTTATTTTATTGAAAATGAAATCACATTCGAAAAATATAATAAAGAAAATAGTTTTCATTAATTACGAGATAAATCGTGATAAATAAGCAGTTAATATATAGCAATATTATAGATAATTACGGGATTGTTTAACATGTATTAATCCAGTTGAGATGTACTAATTTTTTCAGATATTAGTTGTTCCCTCTCATCAATTATTGAAAAAGATAAAAATTGTCGATAGCAATACTATATATCATCACCCATAGTTTCCATCTTATCTTTTTACTCAATTACAAATTTAATTACATGTTGATTATGAAACCCATAGAGTATAATACAATTGTTATATATATATATATATATATATATATTTTCAATGTTACCCAAAAAAAAAAAAAAAAAAGTTTTCTGTATTAAAATCTTTCGAATAAAAAAAAATAAGGATGATAGGTCCCGTTTTCTTTACTATCAACTCTTGGATACTATCTAAAATTCAGTACCACGTACCGATATTTATAAATGATAGCATTTCCTTGATGACAAGATTCATTATTTTCAAGATGACGTCATATTCGACTAATTGATAATGTGTGTATTCTTCGTGCCTTTTTATTTATTTATTTTATTTTATTTTATTTTGAATTTGAGGTTAAGGAATTTGAACTTACAATGCTTCAAGGATATACTGTTTCAATAAAACCAAAAATATTTTTTTTTTGGTGGAAAAAAAAAACATAATATATATTACCAAAAGATAAATAAACTTTGAAATTAAAAAAAGTAATTAGTCACCTGTGACGATTAATAATGCTTTCTTCCTGATTGTTATTTCCTTTTTTTTTTTTTTTCAATTTCTTGCAACATCTATAATATGATATTCTAAAGGATTCTATATGTGATTTCTTAAAAAATAAAAAATAAAAAAATAAAAAATAAAAGAGAGAGAGCCAGAAAGGACTCTGTTACATATACACATATGGCGACTAATGGCCTATCTCAATATGCATGTTCCCTGGCTGATAATTAGTCGTAACCCCGTCGAAAGAACATATGCATTTCTGATGAGAAACAAATCAACTTTTTCCAAATGTGGACGTGTGATCAAAACTGAAATATTCGTTTGTGGTAAATATTGATATTAGTAACAATTTGCAATTAAATAACATAAAATAATATAGAATCTTTCGTTTACATGTAAGATCAATATATTCTCTATGTCAAAGTCATATTTATTGTAAAAGAGTGTAAAAAATAGCATCATCTTACTTTATACTTTCATGGATAATGTTATCTTACTTTATACTTTCATAGATAATGTTATTTTTTAACGTTAGCTAGTTGTAATTTTTGTTATCGTTATTATATTTTGAAACTTATAAAGATGAACTTTTAGTATTTTAATAAAATAAATTGAAAAACGTTGCAATAATAACATGAAAAAGTCAAGGCGCAATAACTAATAAAGAGCAAATACTAAATTTCGCATTGATTATATATTTTGTGGCAATTTTTCATAAAATTTAACATATCTCAAATTTAATAGTAAAGATGGCACTTTTTTATAGAGCTTTTCTTTCATCCAAATACTAAAATTTACTGTTGATATAATAACTTAGCATTACATTACAGATGATCTATGTCTTGATGAATTAATATGGCATTAATTACACATCCACAACATATACTTGTACCTGCCAAGCGAACCTTTTCTTTACGACATGGAAAAAATATGAAATACTAAGGGTGAGTTTGGTGTGTAAGTTTGAGTTAAGATTTATAAGTTTAAATAGTAAATTTTTTTGAATTTTTTTGAATTTTCAGAAAAGACAAACAACTTTTTGGAGAAAAAGATAAAAAACATGATGAAAAAAGTACAGTTTAGTTTAAACAGAGCTTTTTGCCAAACAAGGCCTAACTGTAAAATATTTTATATATGTTTGGGGTATATATAACTACGGAATACTAACGTTATTGCTGATGTCAATATATAGCAAGAATTTTTTAGGGCTAAATGGTCCCTTTTTATTAAAATTTTCAAACTTTAAGATGAACGAATTCGAATTCTACATGCCATTCCTTTGTCACTAGAAGCGGGAGAATCAAATACCAAAAGAGAGAGAGTGGGAGGGAGAAAGTTGTATGGAGAATCATCTTTTTATGATATCTAAAGACCCGCAAGGTATGTACATGTTTTGTCATAAAGATAAAATAGAAAACCTGTTCAAAGATACCCTGAAGAGCCTTATAAATCAAGGTTTCCCATCTTACATCTTCCAACAAGCTTGTGCTCGATAACTTTTCTTCTTGTACTAGTTTCATTCGTCAATGATTCAAAACCCGTCCAAGCCGTTTAGAAATCAAAATTTAGTTAATAAGTGGGTGCTCATAGGCCCCATACAAAAGAGAGAGAGCATATCTAGTCATTTTTTTCCTGTTGTCTGAATCAATTCCAATTTTGACAGATTGATGTATTTACATATATGCTTTTTGGATAGAACACTTCTATTCGTCAAACAGGCTTTGAATTCCACTTTGATATGTCAAATTCTCAGATATTAAAATACTATAGTTTCTTAACTTACTTTTCCCCCCCAAAAAAAATACTGAAGCCCACAAACACATGAAAATTTAGAACTTGGTTTTGAGTAGGAACAAGGTTACATAATATTTTTTTGTCCCATGAATAAGAAAGAGAGATTCAAGATCAGGTCACAAGTTAAAAACTTGGGAAGTTTTTTCTTTCATAATAATTAGCATTTTCCTTTGGATTTAAGCAATAAAATTTGGTGTGTCAACATTTAACTATCATAATTAGAGAATTTACTGGAGATCTGAATATCAAATATTAATCCAAGGATTCGACTATGACATCCCACAGAAGATTTTGGGCCCCTGCTATCCAAACACTTGCAGTATCTCTCTCTTAAAAAGGAAGACTTAATTTATCAAGGGAAAAAAAAAAAAAAAAGTTGTAGACACTAACTATATTACCACATATTACTCTATTAAACTTTTCCTTATAATTAATTTTTAACTCTTTTTGGTTACAACTAGCTAGGGGAATTATTAAAGATTCTGAAGGACCACTAAAGGCACCTGAACTTGAGAAAAAGGAACTAATCCAAAGCCCGAAGACACCTCAGAGATCCCTATATAAACCAACCTTGATATCTTGCATCTTCGTAGTTTCTAGTTTGATCAAATAGTTATATATATATATATATATAGCTTTTTATTTTTCTTGTAGCCTAGCTAGCTCTACTCAAAATTTGCTTTTCAACAAACATGGTTAGGAACATAAAATATGTTGCTCCCAATCTCAAGCCCAAAGATACCCCAGTTCCACTGACGAATGATCAGCTCGCAGCGATTTTCAGAAGTTATGACGCCGACAACGATGGCCAACTTTCAGTAGACGAGCTCAAGGCAGCCTTCGAATATCTTGGCTCGCATTTCAGCTACTATAGAGCTATCATGGCTCGTTACAAGGCTGACAAAGATAAAGATGGCAAAATCAACCTCTCAAACGATGAGTTATCTGAACTCGTCCAATATGCTCATAGTTGTGGCTACAAACTCAAGGCTTGTGAAGTTGCTAACAAATACTACTAATGACGGTGTGTTTCAATAATGATATTCTCTCTCAATTGTGCTCATATTCATATATAGTCATCATGCCTACAAATAATAGGTTTGCTATCTAGGTGTGTGTGTAGGCATATATATATATATATATATTTCTTTTCTAGCTAGCAAGTACTACGTACGTACCAAAAAAGTACGTACTATATATTGTTGGCCGTAGCTTCTTATTATCCTCCCTCTCTCTCTCTCTCTCTCTCTCTAGTGTGTGATTGTAATATGGAAGACGGAGGGTGATCACCCGTTTATGTATGTATCTCCTAGTACTAAAAAACTCCGTTCGATAATATTGAAAAAAGCTTGTGTTGTAAAATGTATAGTAGCTTTTATGTATGATTATAGTGATATTAAAAGCAAATATTTGGCAGTACTTTTGGCACATTTAAATTAATTGTTATATCTAAATATAAGGTTTACAGATGAGGGAATTAAAACTCTTCTTCTATACTTTTGTACTACAATGGAAGGAAACAAATACGACCACATTTTAAATACAAAGTGTTTTCAATACCAAAAAACGATAATGCGAGATATAAGAATACTGCTGAAGGAAATTATTGTCATTACGTTAGAGTTCTTGTTGAAAGAGAAAACTCAATTTTTGCCAACGTTGAATATTAGAATTTTCCTGACTTTGCTATCCTTCATATCTTCATAGTTTCATCAAAGAGTTATAAAGAAGAAGTGGGAATTAAAAGCCTTTTCATTTTTATTGTAGCTAGATTATTTCTACAAAACTTTGTAATTGTTAAAAGTGAGCTTCCAAAGGAACTTCTTTTTAATTGTTAAATTAATTTTTTAATGATATGATTTATGAGTGTTTATATTAAAAATTTACAGTACGCCAAATAGAACTTCTCAAATCATAGATTAATCTATTAAAAAATAATCCGTCAAAACAACTTACCTATTCTAGAAAATTCTAAACCAACCCGCCAGACAGCAGACTAATTTTCTCTACTAAAAGCTTTTAAAAAAAAACTCCTAGGTGCGTCCTCTTTCCTCTCCCCCAAATATTTAGATCTTATCTTTTGTTTTTTAATTTCATGCAAATATTAATGAGAAAAATTTTTCTGAATCTGATAACTGTGCTATGAGTCCATAAGCAATAGACAAATACCATTGAACAAGACCATGATTTGGCGTTTTCTAAATTTAGAGGATTTTGGTCATGAGATTAAAGCTGACGTACTAATTTCACTTACCTTTGAATGTTCATGAAGATAGTTTGTAATTTTTTTCACTACTCCCCAAATAATGAGATTTTTTATAACTTTGAGAACAGGGATTCGAAATTTATGTTTAATAATAAAGTCAGATTTAGACTACTGCTATATTATGTATCAAGCTCAATTGCATAGAACCTGCTTCGTACTTTCCAGCCTCTTTCACTCTCTCACTCCTTTTTATATGTAGAGATACTATTGATAAATCTATGTAAGTGCAAATCGAGCCTTCGTGCACAGTTCATGAGAAAAGGAAAAATCAATATACCGTAGCAATTATCATTTTGTTTTTACAACTGATCGGTGAAAGAATCAATCTTTTTTAAATGGTAATTTTCCTCTTTTATTGAAAATGAAATCACACTCACCTCCCTCTCTTTAAAAGAAATCATGTTTCGTTTGCTTGAAGAATATTTTCTCGTTAATTATGAGATAAGTTGTAATAAAATATGGTGTCAACAGCAATATTAATACAGATACTTATAAGAATGTTAAGAGGTATCAATCAAGTTGAGATCGATGTATAAATTTCTTGACGTGTTAGTTGTTCATTCTTATCATTTATTAAAATTAAAAATAAAAAATAAAAAAGAATTATCAATAGCAAAACTATGTATATCACCACTCATAGTTTTCATCTTATCATTTTATTCGATTACGAATTTACTGTTAATGATGAAACCCAATGATTATAATACAATGGTTTTATGTTTTCATTCTTGCCAAAAGAAATATAATTTTATGATATTAAAATCTTTCGAATCAAAAAAATAAAGAACGATCGATATGATTGGTCCCGTTTTCTTTACTTTCGACTCTTGAATACCATCTATAATCAATGACCATATATTTATCCATATTTCAAAATATATATATATATATATATATATATAGAATGGTAGGTGCGGCGATTCAATATGGAGCGTTGGATGAGAGTGGACGGTAACGATTAGAGCGTGAGATTGAAGGGCATGGTAATATTACGCTAGCAGTGATAGGTGTGTAGGGGTTCTGACAAAAAGAGTTAAAATTTAAAAAAACAGGAGCAGAAGACGTATCAGGTGAAAGGGGTGGAAGGGTGATTAATATGTGAAAGGGGCCGGTTTCTATGTGTTACCTGCAGTGTTGTATCCAGTGACGTATCAGGTGAGACGTTTTTAGTTGAAGTAGTAGCTACAAAGAAGGTATTAAACAAGTCTAAGGGAGGAAGGAAATGGCGTGTATCATTTTAAAGAAACGACATGTCGTTTATTGTGAGGGACAAATTTTTCCTCTTTTGTTTTGTTTTGTTTTGTTTTTTTGGGTCAAGAAGAAGAGCATATTATTTAAGTGACATAATGTATGATCATAACGTGGCTCTGGGAATCTTATCATTCGAATAACATTTGATGATTTGGTGTAGATATAAAATTGAATTTTTTTGAAATTTTTTTTTGCTAGGTATATCGGTAGGTAAGGAATCTATATGATTTTGTAATTCGACCACAGTATTTTTTTTTTTTTTAGTTATTATTATTATTATTATTATTATTATTATTATTATTATTTAGAGTAATATTCGACCAGAGTACGTTGATTGTGATATTGTATATCGATGTAATATCTTAAATAAGAGTAATATTAGTTGAAAAGTAGGAGCTTGATTGCGTTTGGTTCAACTTACTAAAGTTTATGGGTGGGATGTGTTTGAGTTATAGAAAACTAGTTAAAATAATGAGTTTAATACCCGTGCGTTGCACGGAGAAGGAAGAAAAAATAAAAATGAAAAAAATTGAGTATTATATAATAAAAACAGTTAATTAAGATATAGATTATAATTACACTAAGTATATTATTTTTAGTATTTACTATTATAATATTAAAGTACATACATTCATGTTTATAAGCATAATTTTTTTAAATAAAAAAGTACAAATAATAAATAAAATTTAAAAAATTTTGAAAAATCAAAGGGATAATAAAGTTGCGGGGTAAATTTAATAAATAAAAACCAATTAAATTAACAAATAAACATAAAAATGAATAGAAATTTTAAAAAATTTATTTTTAAAGATTATAGATATAAATATAAAAGAAACTTATTGAACATTTTGTTTAAAAATAAAAGAAGAAAAAAATAAAAGAAGTCAAAGAATAAAAAAAATTATAATATCAAATATTAAAATAAAATATTGAGTGTCAGAATTGTTGTTAATATAATAAAATGTAATAATATATTGTTATTAAAAAATCAGAAAGAATAAATAAAATTAAAAAACTTTTAAACTTAAATAGTTAAAAAATTTAATAACTTAAGTAAATTTATTAAATTTAAACAAATTAATTAAATCAATAAATAAACCTAGAAATGGATTAAATATTTTTAAAAATTTTAATTATAAATAATAATATTATTATATGACATAAATAATAATTTAACTATAATAATTATAAATATACATTTTTGATAATTACGTTTCATTACAGTAGAAAAATTATTTATTAATTTTAATTTTATTGTAATTTTATAGACCTTTTATATTTTGAAATTTCTGTAAATTATTATTTAATATCAAATCTTTTAGTTAGTTTGTTTATTTTGAATATTATAATTTGATTATATTAATTTATTCTTTAAATGTATTATTCTGTTTTTTTTTTGGTTAAATTTTTATTAATTCAATTTAAAATTTTCACATATTATTTAACGTATATAATTTTATTTTTTATAATTGGAAATAATTTAATAAAATATAATTTTTTATCTTATGGTTTTTCTTTTTCTATCTTTATTTTTTTAAAAATTTATTTTAATATAGATATAGATATCTTTTACTTTCTCTCTCTCTATCTCTATATGTCTTTCTCTTTCTCTGCCACACATCACACCCAGCAGTGATGACCGGACAATGCCAAAAGGGCAAAATCGGTAATTCACTATGCAGTCCAGGGAAAATGCAGGGGATTTGAAGAACAAAAGTGTCATTTTACTGTATACTTTACTGTTAAAGGAACAGTAAAATTTTACATCATTTTAGTATATTAAATAATTTGTTGATCATTTGGAGAAGTTAAAAAAGGGGAAAAAGAATCGAGAGAGAATTGTAGTTCCGATTGGTGTTGTAAACGCACACTAAATATTGATAAAATTTGGGTATGAAGTTGGTATTCATACGTTAGTGAAGATGTATATATAAATTCGATATAGTTGATTTTTAATTTGTAAGAGTCAAAGATGATATAATACACCTGCAAAGTGGAGAACAACCAGATTTTATTTTGGAAGTCACTTTTATAAATGGATGCCCTATTTCCTGCTACTCCTCTCCAGTATGATGATAAAAAAAATAAAAAATACAAAAATACAAAACCACCATCAACAATACTCTGAGATTTTTTCCCTATTGCCCTCCTTCCCGATCAAGACCCTCCGTATACACAACTCATCAGAAAGTTAATTCTTTACGTCTACCCCCATTTACTCCAGACAAAACAAAAAAAGACCCCTCAAAAATTTTACTACCCCTCTGACACCCATCAAGCTACAGTAGTCAACAAATAAGGTAGGAGGCCCTTATGGCTTATACCCACAACCGCCCATCTCCTCCGTTCGCTCCTAATCAAACGGACAATTTTAAACTAACGCACGTATACGACGCTGCACCAAAGACATTTCCTATATGTATATAGTGACCACATATTACGATAAAGATATTCCCTTGATGACAACATTCATTTTCTTCAAGATGACGTCGTATTCGACTAATTGGCAATGTGCCTGCATTTTAACTCGAGGGATAAAGGAATTTGAACTTTATAATCTTGAAGGGTATGAATAAAAACAAAATATATGTTAATTAAAAAGATAAATTACCCATGAAAGATTAAAAAATAGCACTTGTGACGATCACAGATTCTTTCGTCCTTTTTTTTTTTCAGTTTGTTGCAACATATCTATAATATGATCTTTTAAAGGGCTCTCTATATGTTCTCTAAAAATTAAAAAAGAAAAGAAAGAAAAATAAGGGTTATATATATATCTATGTGGCGACCAATGGCCTAGCTCAATATGCAGGTTCCCTTGCTGATAATTAGTGGTGTCCCCGTCGAAGAACATATGCATTTTCGATAAGTTACAAATCAACTTTTTCAAATGTGGACCGTGATCGATCTGAAAAATTCGTTTGTGATAAATATTATTAGTAACACTTTGCAATTAAATAACATAAAATAATACAGAATACTTTCACTTGTAAGATCAATACATTTTTCTATATCAATATCATTTTTATTATAAAAAAGTGTGAAAAATATATAGCATACCTTGCTTAATACTTCAATGTATAATATTATTTCTAATATTATTTGTAATTTTTGTCATAATTATTATGCTTTAGAATTTGTAAAAGTGAACTAAAAGTATCTAAATAAATCAAAATGAAAAACATTGTAATAATAACATGAAAAAGTAAAGGCACTACAATTAATAAAAATCAAATGTTAAATTTGGTATTCGCTATTTCTTATGACAAACAAAATTTAGCATATTATAAATTTGACATCAAAAATACAATTTAATTGGGGAGTACTTTTTTTATTCAAAAATAAAAATTTACCATTGACTAAATAACTTAATTTAGTATTATATTAGAGCTAGTCTATATCATTATGAATTAATTGGTGTTAATTACACATCCACAACATATTCGTTTACCTGCCAAGCGAACCTTTTCTTTATGACATGGAAAAAAAATATGAAATACTAACGGCAAAAGATTTTATTTATGTTTGGGGTATATATAGTTATGGAATCCTAACGTTGTTGCTGATGTGTATATATAGCAAGAATTTTTTAGGGCAAAATGGTCCTTTTTTATTAAAATTTTTGAAACTTTAAGAGAGATTCGGATTACATGTCATTTCTTTATCATTACTCGAAGGAGAATCAAATATTAAAAAGAGAGAGAGAGAGAGAGAGAAAGTTGCATGGAGAATCTTCTTTTTGGGATATATATAAAGGCCCGTAAGGCATGCACATGTTTTCTCATAAAGATAAACAAAAAGACCTGTTCAAAGATACCCTGAAGAGCCCTATAAGTCAAGGTTTCCCATCTTACATCTTCCTTTTTGTTCTAGTTTCATTCGTCAAAGATTCAAAACCAGTCCAAGCCGTGTGAAAATGAAAATTTAAAATTTATTTAATAAGTGGGTGCTCATGGCCCCATACAAAAAAAAAAAAAAAAAAAAAGTAGCCTACTTTATCATTTTCTCCTGTTGTGTGAATCCATATCAATTTTAATATATTTATATATTGATATATATGCTTTTTGGATAGAGCACTTCTATTCGTCCTATAGGTTTTAATTTCACTTTGATATGTCAAACTCTGAGAGATTAAAACACTAGTTTTTTAACTTATTTTTCAAAAAAAATGGGGCCCACAAACACATAGAAATTTAGAAACAGTAGATTTAGAATCAGAATAAGGTTACATAACATTTTTTTTTTTTTTTAATAACAAGAAAGAGAGGTATAAGATCTTAGGTCACAAGTTAGAAACCTGGGAAGTTTTTTCTTTCAGAATATATAATTAGCATTTTCCTTTGGATATAAGCAATAAAATTTGGTGTGCGTCAACTTTTAACTATTGTATGTTAGGGACTTTACTGGAGATTTGAATATCAAATGTATATACATATAATATATATATATATATATATATATATCCAAGGATTCAACTATGACATCCCACAAGAATTTGGGCCACTCTAGCCAAACACTTGCAATATCTCTCTCTTAAAGAGGAAGTCTTAATTTATCAAAATAAAACGTTGTAGACACTAACTAAATTACCTAATAATTAATTTCCAAGTCTTTTTGGTTGCAACTAGCTAATTAGGGAAATCATTATAAATTCTGAAGGACCACTAAAGGCACCTGAACGTAAGAAAAAGGAACTAATCCAAAGCCCGAAGATACCTCAGAGAGCCCTATATAAACCAACCTTGATACTTGCATCTTCGTATATATATATTTATCTATAGCTTCTTATTTTTCTTGTAGCCTAGCTAGCTCTACTCAAAATTTGCTTTTCAACAAACATGGTTTGGAATTGGATCGAACAACGTACCCCCCAAGTTCCACTGACGAATGATCAGCTCGCAGCGATTTTCAGAAGTTATGACGCCGACAACGATGGCCAACTTTCAGTAGACGAGCTCAAGGCAGCCTTCGAATATCTTGGCTCGCATTTCAGCTACTATAGAGCTATCATGGCTCGTTACAAGGCTGACAAAGATAAAGATGGCAAAATCAACCTCTCAAACGATGAGTTATCTGAACTCGTCCAATATGCTCATAGTTGTGGCTACAAACTCAAGGCTTGTGAAGTTGCTAACAAATACTACTAATGACGGTGTGTTTCAATAATGATATTCTCTCTCAATTGTGCTCATATTCATATATAGTCATCATGCCTACAAATAATAGGTTTGCTATCTAGGTGTGTGTGTAGGTATATATATATATATATATATTTCTTTTCTAATTAGCTAGCAAGTACTACGTACGTCCCAAAAAGTACGTAATATATATTGCTGGCCGCAGCTCCTTATCATCCTCTCTCTCTCTCTCTCTCTCTCTCTCTCTCTCTCTCTAGTGTGTGATTGTAATATGAAAGACGGAGGTGATCTTTGTACACCTGTTTATGTATGTATCTCCTACAACTAAATAAGTCTGTCCAATATATATTTATGTATATATGATTGTGTTGTGATATGTAGTAGCTTTTATGTATGATTAGAGAGAGATTAAAAGCAAGGGTGTGATATTTGGCAGTACTTTTGGCACATTTAAATTAATCATATTATCTTATGATTAAGTTGTAAAGATGAGGGAACACCTCTTCTTCTACTTCTGTACTTCAATCGAAGGAAACAAATACGACCACGTTTTATATACAAAGAGCTGCCAATACCAAATCAATATGCGAGATGTAAGAATACTGCGCTGAAGAAAAATGGTCATTATGATTGAATTCTTGTGAAAGCTATCTAAAATAAAGAATGTCAAAATTATAGCAATTAAGGTCCCGGCGAAAACCACTCGGGTTTAACGCTCAAAAACCACTCGGATTTATGGCTCAAAAGAAGCTCAACAAGCTAAATATCCCTCAAGGGTGGAAAGTCCTAATGCTCTATCCACCAAGCCTTCGCCTAATCAAAATTCAACTAATAGTGATCAAGATGAAAGCATGCATGGCCTTAATGCCACCCTCAACTCCTGGTAGTCAATCTGATACAAAATTTCACAATTCTAGATTCTTAATTGCTGTCTTTGGCCCCCACTAAACATTTCCAATATAGAGCTCTCAGTCTCCTCTGATCATAGATCTCTGGTCTCTAGACAGTTTCGTCCAAGTGAATCGGTGGCGACGTTTATCAGACATCTCCGACATTTCACAAGAAGAATATAGATATAGAAACTCATCCCAAAACACCACTTTAGAGTTGCAGTCAGTAATTAACAAAATCATTGCATATCAATTAGGTATCATTTCAGTAACGCTGCCTTTTATTGAAAAATATTAAATATTTAGTCAAAACTCGATAATCATATACACTTTCTCATTAAAAAATGGAGATTGTGATTTCAACATCTTGAAATGAATTAAAGGAACTCAACAACATGCAAAAACACATAATATCCATAAAAATTAAAATTAAAAAATTCAAAAGTGTCCATATATATACCTCATGTTCAAAAGGAGAAAAAATTTCAAGATATATAAAAGACTCTAATTGTAGCTAGCTTCGATTCGTTTTCCTTCTAACACGGTTTTTTTTTTTTTTTTTTTTTTTTCAAATTTTATTTGATTTAGCACTAAAGCTTTATTATTATTTTCTTTATTCTTATTTTCTTTTTCTTTTTCTATTTTTATTTTTAATATAGATTCGAGTGGAGGCCTTATTCCACCTCTTCCTTTACTGAAATTAAACTTTTAACTGTTATGTTAGAAACTTTACTGAAGATTTGAGTATCAAATATATATCCAAGGATTCGATTATGATATCCCACAGAAGATTTTGGGCCACTGTTAACCAGACAGGTACTCAATATCCGTAGTTTCCAAGTTGCTTGTGCTTGCGACTAGGGGATTTATTTTTAAATTATGAAGGACCACTAAAGGCACCTGACCATGAGAAAAATTAACTTTTCCAAAACTCGAAGATACCCAAGAGACTACCTTACATGCATCTTCATAGTTTCATCAAATTAAAGAGTAAATATATATATATATATATATATATATTTCTTCGATTTAACTTTCACGGAGGGAAAATTTTACGTTCTCCAACAAGGATTGCGAGAGAATTTGACGGACTCTATAATATGGATATCTATTTTCCTTTAAAAGATTATATACTTTTGTTTTTCTTTCATTTTAGTTGATTCAATCTTTCTTCAAGAAAAATATCAGCTATATATCGACGTTATCACTTTTTTTCCAACCGACTGGTGAGAATTTTTCGTGCACACCTTTGTAAATCCTTATCTTCTGATTATCAAAATCGTAAATTAAAAACTCTAGATGACTATTAGTAGTGATAATTAAAATTGTGAGGCTCATTAAGTGAAGAGGAGTTAACCTTTCTTTAGCTAATTTAGTGAAACGTGCTGGAATAATAATAGTGGCTTAAATCCATAAACTGATATTCTTTGCCATGCAGATCTTCCTGTGGCCAAAGCAAAGTTTTGTTTCCAATAAATTAAACATCATAATATCCAAATGAACAAATTATTAAGGGACCAAAAGTTTCAGAAACTGAGAATTTACCATACGTAATTGTAATTTTATATATCTAAAACCAAATAAGATATACATATATATATATATATATAACTTATATCCTGAATAATATGCACATGCAAACAGCTGTCTTTTTCTCATATTGTATGAATCAATGCCAATTTCGACCAATACATATGCATGCGCGCAAGCGCATATGCCTTTTGGATAAGCAAAAACTTGGGGTACAATCAACTTTTAACTGTTAGTGCTATGTCAGACTTTACTAGAGATTTGAATATCAAGAATATATATCCAAGATTATGTATATATCCCACAAAATATATATATATATATATGCATAGATATATGAGATTCTGTTATATCCAATATCTCTTAAAGAGAAAGCCTTCTATCCATTAAGAAAATGTTGTAGAAATTAACAGGATTACCACATATTTAAGGCTGAATTATGATTTTCTCTTTTTTTTTTCTTTAATAAATTTAAGTGAAGACTTTAATTCTTTCTCTTCATTTATAATAATAATAAATAAATAAACTAGCACATATTCTATTCAACATTTCCTTAATTTCCGAGTCTTTATGGTTACAACTAGGGGAATTAATTTAGCAAAAAAACTAGGGGAATTACTTTTCTTCTTTTTTCTTTTTTTTTTTCTTTTTTTTTTTTTTTTTTTTTTTGGCTGAAACTATCCAAAGCCCGAAGAACCCGAGAGAGCCCTATATAAACCAACCTTGCTATCTTACATCTCCATAGTTTTTAGTTTCATCAAATAGTTTTCTTATTGAAAAAGAAAGGAAAAAAAAGAAAAGCCTTTTTTTTTCTCTTGTAGCTAAGTAGCTTACTTCAAAAAATTTCAATAAAACATGATTTTGTGCCCCCAAATTCAGAATATTGTTTTCAATAATCCGATAAACTTCCAAACCCATGTACCCCAAGAAGAACATGACAAACCTCCACTGACGATAGAGCAGCTAAGAGAAATTTTCAAACGTTATGACACCGACAACGACGGCCAACTTTCAAAAGAGGAGCTCAAGTCAGTGTTCAGATATCTGGGATCGCATTTCAGCTACTATAGAGCTGTCATGGCTCGTTTCTGTGCTGACTGTAATAACCCGAATTTTTATGACTCTAGATTTCCTTTGAATGAGGAAAACTTAAGTCTAGATCATGTTTGGAATATAATATCAGTATAAGTTTGAGTTCTCGATTAATTAGCTACGAGACTCAACGATGGATTACTTAGGCCAGTTTAAGGCATTTTAAGGAAAATGACGTGATGAAATTTCATGATTTCAGAAAAGTCAAATTTGACCAAGAAAGTCAAAGGTTGACCAAGAGTGGTCAACGGATTGACTTGGCAGTATTGTATGATGCAGTACGAGAAAATACTGTAAAATATGTCAGTATGGGCGAGATAGCTCAAATAGGCTTTAAAACCACCATAGAAAATCAAGCACACCTAGTTAAGGTCAAGGGCAAAAGGTCGTGAAAATATGGAAAACTTGGTCACCAAGTAACCCATTGGGGCCGGTCACATGCAGGGGCAAAAATGTCAAAATTTTCACTTTTGGGGTAAAAGTGTAAATTTTGGAAAATTGATGATGTAAGCACATGATGTCATCATGATGAGATAAGCTTGGCTTGTTCACCAAGAAATCAACCGGCCACCTAGGGGCATTTTTGTAAGAATTTTGCCTTTTGGGGCAAAAGTGTAATTTTTAGAAATTAGTGATGTAAGCATGATGTAAGCACATGATGTCATCAAGATGATGTCATCATGATGAGGTAAGCAAAACTTGGGCTCCAAGGCAGCCAATGACCGGCCAACACCTAGAGGGCATAAATGCAAGAAATTAAACTTTTGGGGCCAAAGTGCAAATTTTGAAAATTGGGTGATGTAAGCATGTGATGTCACCAAGATGAGGTCATCTTGCCTTGCTCTCCAAGTAGCAGCCGGCCATCTTGACACCTAGCATGCCAATTGCATGATTTTCTCAAAATTTAGGGACTAAAATGTAATTTTTGGAAAGTTTGCATTTGCCTATAAATAGGGGTGGCATTTAATCATTTAAATCAGAAAATTTGGCCAAACTCTTGCCATTTTTCTGCAGAAAAATCCGAGAGAGAGAGAGGAGGAGAGAAACCAAGAGAGAACCAAGAGAAAAAAAAGTTGGAAAAAGCCAAGGGAGGCTAGTTAGTGTGCATGTTCGGTTTCAAGCTAGAAACCAAGGGCAAATCTGGAAATTTTGGACCCAATTTCTGGGCAGTGGCCGTGCAGGGGTGAGGAAGAAAGGGGTGAAAAATTTTGGTGCCATTTGGGGAGCTAGAGCGGAGTGTTTGGAGAGCCAAAAGGGAGGGAGATTTCGGTTTGCATACCCTAACCCATCCCTAGGGTTAGCTAAGGTAAAACTCCCTCAAACCCTAACTTTTTTCCATGCAAGTTAGATGGGATATTTATGTGTATGTTTGTATGTGCATGGCTGAAAATTGGAACCCCATTTGGAGGGGAAATCCGGACTTGTTGGCAGCCAAAAGGGAGGAGTAAGGAAGTTTGGAATTCAAGCTAGTAAACCAACTTCCAAACCCTAGAGGTAAATTCCTCTGACCCTAAGTGTTTTATTTAAATTTCATTTGGGAAATTTAAATGTATTTCAAGCTTGATTTGTAAGAGCATAAGCTCACTATTTTATTTGCATGCAATAGGTTTAGTTGCATGATTTTATGCTCTAGAATTTCATGCTAAGGGTTTATGCTCACTAAGTGTTTGTGAGATATCCCAAGATGTTTAAATGATGTATGAATGTATGTTTTACGTTAGAAAGCGCTGCATGTTTGATCTTAAGCTCCCGCTGCAAGCGGTTGAGGTAGAGTGCGCGTAATAGGATGTAAAACGAACTTAAAACCGAAAACAGCCATTTTCGGGTAAAACTGACTAGTTTCGGGAAAAGTGAAATTTGAGGCCCTTAGAGGCCGAATTTGGAAAAACTTAAAACATGAAAGTTGTTCAGAAGGGTTTTTCCTAGGGGGCAACGTAGACAGTTTTTCAAAATAATGCCCCAATGGCCTCCGTTTACCCCAAAACCTGTGGCTGATCCCCAGACCCAGTTTTCACTCAGTTTTTCGGGGTCAGCCAGTTTCAAACAAAAACTGGGACGAATCTAGGCCGAATTGGAATTTTTGCAAAACACGAAAGTTTTAGCATTTTTCGAAAGCTACAACTTTCGTGAAGAAAACTTTTTCAGATTACGAACCGATTTTTAAACTGGGGTCGTTTTTCGAAGGATGCGCAGGGAATCCGAAAATTCCTGCACCACTAGCTTTACAAATGTCTCTAGAAAACTATTTTTCTACTACAAACTATTGTTTTGATTATAGAAAACTGTTCCAAGGGCAGTTTTCAACCTCAAATGATTTTATAAAGCACTAATCCAAGAGTTTGGATTTTTACGATTTAAGTAAAGGATTTTTATAAGTTAAGAAAGAAGTTTTTGGATTAATTTCCCTAAATTTTTCCAAATAAGGAAAAATAGAATTTTTGAGATAAAATTGTAAACAAGCCGATTACGGACCGTAACCGGGAATAGTACCCGAGTTACTGGGCTTAGCCCAAGGCCCAAGGTTGACCCAACAATGGTTGACCATAGTTGACCGAAGTTGACCATTGTTGACCATAGTTGACTTTGGTTGACTAACAAGTGGATTTTAGTTTGACCTTAAGGGTTACCCAAGATAACCCTAAAGGATACCAAGATTAATAAATTAGGCTAAGATATAGGGTTACTATTTGTAACCCAGTAAGACATCTAGTATTGGGGACATATAACTAGGATTATGTAGACATGTTGGTTAGATCACCAACATTCCACGATACTAATTAGATCCTTACCTATGTCCTTCAACAAGCAGGAGGAAACCTGCAGCTGTACCCAGAGGAGAAGCAGCACTAAGTAGGACATAACGAGAGAAGTAAGTACAACTCCGCCTACAGCATAGGCCTTTTGTTGTTACTTGCCTAATGTGATGGTATGTGATGATATGTGATGCTATGCTATGGCTATGATGTGCTAAGTTATGTTATGACATGTTATGCCGTGTTTACAAAAATGCCATGTTTTCAAAAATGCCATGGTTCCAGAAATGCCATGTTTTCAAGAAGGCCATGTTATGGTAAATGTTGATTATGTTATAATATTGTGGCATCATGAAGCATGTGCACTAATGTTAAACCACCTGGTAAGAACAAGACAAGTAGGATGTTGTGTCGTGCCGACTTGCCACAAAGGCAGGCTTAAATGGTATGGTTCATGGTTTGAGTTAGATTGGAAGGCTACCTAAACTACTCCATGTTAAACTTTGTGTTTCATGGTTTAAGTTAAAACGGACTGCCGCCTCCAACCATTCCTTGGCTATGTACTACGGTACGAGCACACATGATATGTAAAGGAATAGAACTAAATTAAGTTATAAATCCATAATTGATTCATAAGAAATCATAATTGGTTCATGCATAATGATTTGTTTTGTGTCGCGGATGTAACAGTTGTACTTGCTGAGCGAAAGCTCACGTCTTACGTCTATGCTGTAGGTAAGCAACCTGCCAGCAAACTCTGATGCAATACTGTGGAGGGCTGGTTCTGCGGACTGTGAAATGTGGGATGGACACTGCCACGGCTTTTAAACAAAAAAAATATATATATATATATATAAAATATGTTGTAATGAAAAAGGATTTTCATATTTTCATGACATTTTAAGTATGAAGGACGAGGTTTATGTATGTATGGCAAGCAAGTTGCCTCTTGTGGTACCAATCCACATTAGTTCGGATTTGGTCTACAACATGATTATGATGGCCTTCAAGGAAGGTTTGAAAGTTCGGTACTCGAGTAAGTACCTATCAGTAAGTGTAAGTTTGAGGATAAAAGTTCAAGTTGAAAGTTTTAAAAAGAAAAAGGTTTATAAAAAATAAAAAAATAAAAAAAATCTGTCCCAAATTTTCCGTAAGTTTAAGTTAGGTATGTAAGTAAGGTGACGACCCGGCGTGGGAAGTCGGGACGTTACACTGACAGTGATAAAGATGGTTGCATTAATCTCAAAAACGACGAGTTCTCAGCCCTAGTCAGTTATGCTCATAGTTGTGGATACAAAGTCAAGACTTGTTACAATTTTGCCTGACTGTGATCGATATGATCTCTCTCAAAAAAGTACGCTTAATAAGTACCAATTAGTACGTACTATAAATAAATATTATCCTCTCCCTCCCTCTCTCAATATTATCTCGCTCGTTCGTGATTGTAATATGAAAGACGGAGGTGATCTTTGTACACCATTCCCGTTTATGTTTGTACTACTAGTACTGAATAAATTAATCATATATATATATGTATATATATTCTTGTGTTGTACATTGTACTAGCTTTGACGTAGGAATATTAGATTGATATTAAAAGTATGGGGTGTGATTTTTATTTTTTATTTTTCTTTTTTTAGAAAAACAAAATCCAGTCTCCATGACAAGTAAAACAAAATAAAAAATAAAAAAGAAATACCCTTTCATTAGACAAACGAACCTAATTTTATAAAATCAGATTTATATGTAAATCTTAAAACCCCATTTCCCTTTTGAACACAAAGTTTATAGGCATTTTTCTTTTCCACATCAGCAACTATATTTATTTGCATGTTATTGATCAGTTCTTCTAATTTATTCAAAGATCTTGAAATCACAATCTCTAAATGCATATTACAATATGCATTTGTGATTAAATGCATATTATAGTCATAACCTTTTGATTAAAGTGGTATTTAGTGACATAAAAATGTTGTGACTAAAATTGTCATAAAAAATGTTGTGATTAAATTTATTTATTTATTTATTTATTTTTGGGTAATGACCGTGCTTGGAGAGTACAAGCAATAGACAAATATCACTAAGAAAGACCATGCTTTGGTATTTGTTGAGTTTAGAAGATACTAGTCGTGAGAATAAAAGTTGATATACTAATTTCACATACCTTCGAAATTTCGTGAAGATATTTTGTAAATTTTTCACTATTCCCCATATATAATAAGAGATAATATTGATCAAGTATATATACAAAGTGGAAATCAAGAGAATAATTAAAGTATATCATACGTCTCCTGCCCAACTTTTTATAGTGGATTGAGAATTAGCATCTATATATGGATTTTAATTTTGGATACTTTCAAACGATATGATACCAACCAATCAATATTCACCTTTTATCCGAATTTTATCCCTTTTTACGTATTACATAGGGGGAGTTTGGTTCACCCATCCAACTCCATCCAACTCAAACTTTTTTTTGTCTTTTTTCCAAAAAGTTTTTTGTCTTTTCTGAAAATTCAAAAAAAATTACTATTGAAACTTAAAAATCCCAACTCAAACTACTCCACCAAACAGGTCCATAATTTTCCGTTTTTTTCCTTCAATTTGCAAATTAAAACTAATCCTACCCATTTTTCAGAAATTTCGTGTACGATATAGATCGATGGAGAAAGGAAAAATCATTACATCATAGTAAATCTCTTATCTTTCTCTTTTAATATAGTTTTCTTTTTATTGAAACGAAATCACAATAATATTATTCTCTCTTTCGTTTTCGACCTTCTCTTGATGAATATAACCATGATAATAGTTATCATTAATTATTAGATTAATTATGAGAAAATGTGTTGTGAATATATTTAAGAAAATGTTTATTTTTCGTGTAATATGATATTTCATCAATGATAGTTTTTGTCATATGGTTATTACTCTATTATAAAGTTTACATGCTAATTCTGGAACTCATTGATTCTATATAGTAGTAGTTTTATATGTATTAGTATCCATTGAATTAAAATATCAGTAATGATCGATGTTATTACCGGTTTTCTTCACTTGTACTTGACGGCATTCATTTTACAAGAATGTCAGATTCCACTAATTGACAACGTGTACATATATTCTCCATATTTTTATGGTGCGTTTGGAAGTTCCAAATTAAAATTTTCGGTTATATTTTTATATTTTTATAAAAAGTCAACAAAAATTAAAATTAATTTATAAAAAGTTAATCATCAACTCCAATCTCATTATTCCTTGTAAACCTTAATCCAAAACAGAAGCTTAATATTATTTATTTTTAATTTGTTGCAACGTCTTGAGTTTTCTGAAAAATAAATAAATAAATAAAGAGGACTCCAGACTATAATATATATATATATATATATAATATATTTGATATTTAGTCATGTCCAGGAAGGAATATATGCATTTTGGATATAGGAGACAAATCAACTTTTTCAAATGTGGTTTCCTTCAATTCTGAAAAATTCAGTTGTGGTAAATATTAGTGTGACACTTTGCAATTAATAACATAAAATAATATGGAATCTCTCGTTTTCCTTTTGAGACATGAATACTGGTTTTTTTTTTTTTTTTTTTTTTTGGTGATAAATATGAATGTGGTTAGTTACACACCCACACCATGTACTTGTACCTGCCAACAGAACCTTTTTCTTTATGACATGGGGGAAAAAAAACCATAGAATACTAACGGCAAAAATTTTATGTTTGGCCTATATATAAATATAAATGTACCTAATTATCTCAAAATCAAATCATGCCATAATCTTTAATTAAAGATTAAGCTAAAATTCTGAAGTAACAGAGCTATATATATCTAGCTTAGCTTTTTCTCCGACTTGTCCGAATAATAAAAAGAATTATTTCCAGTACTTGTCATTCCTTTGTCACAAGTTGCAAGGGGAATCAAATATCAAAAATTAAAAATAAATAAATAAAAAAAGGTGTATGGAGAATCATTTAGAATGTGGGATAATTTCAAATTTGACCTCTAAAAAGTAGATATTATCTCACTTTACTCCATAAAACTTAAAATGGAAAAAATAAACTCCCCTATCAAGCTTATCATATGAAACAACTTTGATATGTACAAACAGGAGCCAAGTGACCGGTTAGTAAGGTGTAATATTTGGATGTTAGTATCAAAGTTATAACTTCGGGAAGTTTTATGTCATTTTGAGTTATTTGGAGTAAACTGAAAATTCCTATTCTTCCGGGGCAAAATTTGAAATTAACCTGTAGATTCTTTTTAAGGCCCACGATGGACAAGCACGTGTTTCTCATAAAGGATAAAGTGGAATACCAGAAGAGTCCTATAAATGAAGGTTTCCGTCTTACATCCTCCCTACAAGTACCCCACAAGTTTTTCTTGTTGTATTAGCTAGTTTCACCAAACATTCAAAACCCTTTTTTAATCTCTCTCTTTCTCTCTCTTTTTTTTTTTTTTTTTTCACAATCATTTCTCTCTCGATATAGTTATAGTACGTACCCAAAATTTGATATATTCTCAACAATGGTGGTGGAAGTCCATACTCCAGTGAGCTTCTCGTTCATGCCAGTCGGCTACAAACCAGTCAAAGTTCAGTGGACTAAACAGCACCTAAAGGAAGCTTTCAAACGTCACGACGTCAACGGCGACGGCAAGCTTTCCCAGGAGGAGATCAGGAAAGCCTTCAATGATCTGGGATCGAACTGTGGCCTCTATAGAGCTTGGAAAGCCCTACCCCGTGCAGATAGGGACAAGGACGGCTACGTCAGTATCACTAATCAAGAGTTGGATGATCTCGTCGATTATGCTTATGAGCGTGGTTATATGCAGTACGTACCATATAGCACATATATATACATATATTATCTATTTTCCGTGTAATAAATTAAATTAATCTTCCTATTTTGCTCACAGGTAGTGCTTAATTTCCTACAAGCGCGTACTCAGGTGAAGTGCTTTGGAGCTATATATATGCGCGCGCCTATGCTAGCTATTTTTAATCAAGTAAAATGTCATCATGTAATAACCTAGTGCTAGCTAGCTTTTATATAAGTTTTCTTCTTCTCTTTTTTTCTTTTTTCTTTTTTCTACTTGGGTGTGAATAAATGCAAGGAGGTGATCTTTATTATCTTGTAAACCCTCTTATCGAAGTAAATTAATTAAAAGTATGTTTGTGCATGTGTTAATTTAGTTAATTGAGCAATTGACAAACTAAAAGCGGTTGCAATAAATTGCATAACTTTTTTTTAAAATTTTTTTTTTTTTTTTTTTGGCAGAATGATTATTAGATTTACTCTAGAACATATGGTTTTTATATAAGGATTTGGTAAGAAGGAAAAGAAAATAGGAATACAAGTGAAGAAAGCTATATATAGAGAGAGTAAATAAAGAAGCTTTCTTTTATTGTATCTAATATGATTAAAATAGAAGTTATTTGAAGGATTTAAAATCTCTCCTTTTTTTTTAAGGATTTTAAAACAGATATATTTCTATCATGATTTTTTTTTTAAACTAAATATGAGATATTCGAAATTTGCACTTCTTGACATAATCAGGTTTAAAATTATCACTATATTATGCATGCAACTATATTTCTGTCATGATTTGAAGAACCCATATGTGTATATAAAGTGAATGAAATACAACTTTCAATTACATCTAAATAAATAAGAAACAGATTGGTTACTAATAATCAATATTTATTAATTTAGTGTAAAACACAAATTTTATGTCACCTTTTAGTGTTGACTTCGGGATCGTATAATTAATGTTTTGGAATGACAAAAGTAAGTTTTGTGTTTGCAATAATTATTTAAAAAAATACGATTGTATCAGTAACGAAGGAAATAAAACTATTTAAATTTATTGCGCTGAATTACCATATACTGTTTACAATCGAAACAAAATTCCAAACCAACCCTGCAGAGAGACCCTTTCTCTCTGAAAAGCTTTAAAACAAACTCCTAGAAGAACCCTGAATCTGATGCTCTGTCCTCTCCCCCAAATACTGGATCTTATCTTTCTTTTATTTTCTAATTTTCACTCAACTAGTGAGAATAATTTACAAAAATAATGAACTTTTACTAACAACTTTTTTTCTATAACACTTTTAGTCACAATATTTTTGTATAACTGAATGTCACTTTTAGTCACAATTTTGTAAATAATATGCAAGTAGTCATGAATTTTGGTTTTGACTAAAATTTTTAATCACGGGTTACGGGAAAGTTATAATCACAATAAAAATTTGTTACTAAATTCTTATTATAGTTATAACAAAAATTTGTGAGTAAATACATTGCAACCTTGTAATTAAAAGTAGCATTTAGTCACATAAAAATATATGATTATAAAAGTGTCATAAGATATATTTTGACTTTTTTTTTTTTTTTTTGGTATTGACCGAGCTTTGATAGTACAACCAATAGACAAATATCACTAAGAAAGACCACGCTTTGGTATTTTCTGAATTTAGAAGACACTGGTTGTGAGAATAAAAGTTGATATAATAATTTCACATACCTTAGAAATTTCGTGAAGATATTTTGTAAATTTTTCACTATTCCCAATATAAAAGAAGAGATAACATCGATCAAGAATATATAGTAAGTGGAAATTAAGAGAATAATTAAAGTACGTCCAATTTTTTAAAAGTGGATTGAGAAATCGCATCTATGGATTTCAATTTTAGATACTTCCAAACGATATGATACCAACCAATCAATATCCACCTTTTAACAGAATTTTATCCCTTTTATGTACTTTTTTTTTTGCCCTTCTAATACAAAAATAAATAAGCCTATGTAACAATACTTGTCTCAACCATTCGATTTGCAAAAACTGATCCTATCCTGATTTAAAAATTATATTTAAAAAAAAAAAACTGGTCCTATCCCATTTTTCAGAAATTTCGTGTACGGTATAGATCGATGGAGAAAGGAAAAATCAATATATCATTCTAATCTCTTATCTTTCTCTTTTTCCAACTGGTCGGTGAAAAGGATCAATCTTTTCGAATAGTTTTCTTTTTATTGAAAATGAAATCACAAAATTATTCTCTCTCTCATTTTCGACCTTCTCTTGATGAATATAACCATGATCATAGCTCTCATTAATTATTAGACATATCATGAGAAAATATGTTGCGAATTTATATATTTAAGAAAATGTTTATTTTTCGTGTAATGGTACCATATTTCATCATTGATAGTTTTTGTGATATATTATTACTCGATTATAAATTTTACATGCTAATTCTGAAAATCATTGATTCTATATATAGTAACTAGTAGTTTTATAAGTATTAATATTCATGGAATTAAAAAAACAACAACGATAGATATCATTCCCAGTTTTCTTCACTTCTACTTGACGGCATTCATTTTAAAAGATGATGTCAGATTCGACTAACTGACAAAGTGTACATATATTCTCCATACTTTTAATTTATTTATTTTTAATTTGTTACAACGTCTATAACATGATTCTAAATGACTCCATATATATATGAGTTTTCTGGGGGGAAAAAAAAGGAAAAGAAAAGAGGTATCCATACTATATATGTAATATATAGATATATATATATATATATATATGTGTGTGTGTGTGTATATGGCCAATGGCGCCCAAGCTCAAAATGCATATTGTTCCCTGGCTGATATTAACTCATGTTCAACAAAGAATATATGCATATTTTGGATAGGAGACAGATCAACTTTTTCAAATGTGGATTTCTTCAATTCTGAAAAATTCAAGTGTGGTAAATATTAGTGTGACACTTTGCAATTAATAACATTAAATAATACGGAATCTCTCGTTTTACATATAAAACGTGAATATGGTTAATTACACACCCACAACATGTACTTTTACCTGCTGCCGACCGAACCTTTTTCTTTTACGACATTAAAAAAAATAAAAATAAAAATAAAAAACATAGTAAACTAACGGCAAAACATTTTTATGTTTGGGGTATATAAATGTACCTAATTATCTCAAAATAAAATCATGCCATAATCTTTATTTAAATTAAGCTGAAATTCAGAAGCAACAGAACTATCTCTAGCTTAGCTTTTTCTCCGGATTTATCCGAATAAATAGAAAGAATTATTTCCAGTACTTGTCATTCTTTTGTCACAAGTTGCAAGGGGAATCAAATATAAAAAATTAAAAAAAAAAAAAAAAAAATCTGTATGGAGAATCATTTAGAATGTGGGATAATTTCAAATTTGACCTCTAAAAAGTAGATATTATCTTACTTTACCCCGTATAACTTAAAATGGAAAAAATAAACTCCCCTATCAAGCTTATCATATGAAACAACTTTGATATGTACATACAGGATCAAGTGACTGGTTAGTATCAAAGTTATAACTTCAGGAAGTTTTATGTCATTTTGAGTTATATGGAGCAAAGTGAAAATTCTTATTCTGCGTGGGCAAAATTTGAAATTAACCCGTAGAATTTTTTTATGGCCCGTGCACAAGGCACATGCATGCACGTGTTTCTCATAATAGATAAAGTGGAATACCTGTTTAAAGATACCCTGAAGAGCCCTATAAATGAAGGTTTCCATCTTACTTCTTCTCTACAAGTACTCCACAAGTTTTTCTTGTTGTACTAGCTAGTTTCATCAAACATTCAAAACCCCTTTTTATCTTTCTCTTTCTCTTAGTTTCTCTCATTTCTCTCCCGTTTTATTAGTTCGTACCAAAATTTTGATATATTCTCAACAATGGTGATGGAACCCGCTATGCCCATGATCATCACGGCTAGGCATATCGGCAACAGGAAAGCCAAAGTTCGGTGCAATAAAGAGAAGCTAAAGGAAATTTTCAAACGTCACGACGTCAACGGTGACGGCAGGCTTTCTCAGGAGGAGATCAGGAAAGCCTTCAATGATCTCGGATCGAACTGCGGCCTCTATAGAGCTTGGATAGCCCTACCCCGTGCAGATAAGGACAAGGACGGCTACATCAATATCACTAATCAAGAGTTGGATGATCTCGTCGATTATGCTTATGAGCGTGGTTATATGCATGACTAATTATGCAGTACGTACCATATAGCGCGCACACACATATATATAATCTATTTTCCATGTAATAAATTTAATTAATCTTCCTATATTTTGCTCACACGTATTGCTTAATTTCATACCAGCGCATGCTCAGGTGAAGTGTTTTGGTGCTGTATATATATATATATATATATGTATGTATGTATGTATATATATATATGTATGTATGTATGTATGAACATATGTGTGCGCCTAAGCTATAGTCACTTTTAATTAAGTAAAAATGTCATCATGTATAAGCTAGTGCTAGCTAGCTTTTATATATGTTTTCTTCTTCTCATTTTTTTTTTTTTTAATCTCTTTTTTCCCCTTGGGTGTGAATAAATGCAAGCAGGTGATCTTTATTATCTTTTAAACCCTCTTATCGAAATTAATGAATTATAAGTATTTTTGTGCAAGCGGTTGCAAATTGCATAACTTTTTTTTGGAAATTTTTTTGGGCAGCATGATAATTAGATGTACTCTAGAACATATTGATCTTTATATATAAGGATTTGGTAAGAAGGAAGGAAAATAGGAATATACTATATAAGTGAGAAAAAATATAGAAAGATAATAAATGGAGAACCTTTCTTTTATTATATTTAGTAAATTTTTTATTGAATCTTTCTATATTGAGGATGATTAAAATAGAGGTAATTATTTGAAGGATATAAAATCTCTTGTTTAATCTCTAATTAATCTCTCTCTTCTTGTATTCATTCTTTTCTCAAGAAGGCACAATGAAATGTTTAGGGAATCTCATGCAACCTCAAAAAAATATGAAAAAGAAAGATTAAATTGTATTATTAATATATATTCTCATCCACAATATGTCGAGGAAATAAAATGAATACAATTTGGTTCTTCTCATTTTTTGAGGGGGAAAAACGAGTTCTCACATTTCAATGTGCAAACAGTTAAAATGGAAAATTCAAATAACTTTGGCATTAATATAATAGTCAAACTGTGAAAAACAACCCGTTTTAAGTTAATGACGACCTAATCTGAATAAGTTTCCTAAAGACATGCTATTTTCATCTGGCCGCAAAGATTTTACTCAACTAATGTTTGGGGATGATTTTCCAACAAATTTTTGTCACCAATAATAAAAAAAATCTTTGTCGATGAATTTCCGTTTTTACATATGAATATTTTCTTAGTTAAAAACCTTTTTTTTTTTCTTGTTTATAATATATAGTGATACAATAGATATTCCCCAAATTTCCTTGATTGATTTAATTGAATAATGACCTATTTGTCAAGGTGACAAAAAACGAAAGTGCCTTGGCGCTCCATGAATTGGATTCCTATCTCGGAAAAGTCACAAATATTAGGGAAAAGTCACTAATATTAATGAATTGGATTCGATGAATAGATCAACCAAGGCCAGCAAAAAGCAGATGTAATTTCTTTAATACTAAAATGACCAAAAATTAGGTCCTAGATACTTTAAGTAAAAACGAACAATGAGCCTAAAAAAAATCTCTAACAAGTTTAAAATTCGTAAGGTGACGGATTTTAAAATGAGAAAATTTGAATGATTTTATTTTTTAGTTTTATTTTTATATTTTTTTTATTCGGTTGTTGATTAATTTTTTTTTTTCTTTTATCTTTTAATAATAGGATTTCCATGTCAGAATAATATTTAGGATTATATTCCCCCCAACAAAACAAGATAAAGTGAAGAGATTACATAGTCTTATCAAAGAAAAATAGAAAGAAAGAAATTAAAAAGAAAAGAAGAAGAAAGTCTCACGCTAAGTTAAAGGAGAGAAAAAAAAAAAAAAAAAAGAAGAAAAAAAAGAAGAAGAAGAAGGGATAAGTTCCTCAAAGATAAAAAATTGAATTTGGCTGATCCCCTCATTCCCCACCTTACAATAATACAAATGGTCAAATTTTGAAGAAGACCGGTTTAATGGATTTGCATAGGGTCGATGTTACACTTTTATTAATTGTAACTCAATACTAATATACCAAAAAAAATTATAACTTAATACCAATTACGCTTTACTAGTTTACTTACTAGAGCTTTTAAAAAGAGAGGGGGAGAAAAACCACAACAAAAATAATTGCATATTTTTTAAGAATTAACGCACTAATTTTATATCACTGAGAGTAATAAAATTATAAAAGAAAATAAACAATCACAAGTAAATTTTTATAAAGATTTGCCTCAATATGAGATATAGGGTATATTTTAACTGCTACAATAATTCACTATAATAATCAAAATAAGTTTAAAAAAGATATCGCACACCCTCAAAACTCTGTATTTTACTCTAACCTTTTAAATAATAATTCTTAATGATGATGCCCCTTATTTATAAAGAAAATTAGGACAATCAAAATTACAAGTGAAATCTCCAAAATACCTTTAATAAAACAACTAACAAATACTACAAACCATTCAGTAATATCATTGACTCTTGAAATACAAATAATAGGCACGTCTTATATATTCTCAGGAATTATTAATCAATTACCATCATCCGCAATATCATCGAGGTCGTATTTCAATCTAATTCCCAGGAATTATTGGTCTTGTACTGCTTCTGCTTTTTCATCGATGTAATATTTCTGTTTGACGTTGTGTTCAGTGTTGTTGTCGTTTCCATATATTAATGTCGTTTCCGATATTTCTGTCCTTGTTTTGAGTGTTAATTAAGTTCACGCTTCAAGCCTTCAACTTTTGTTTTCCTTCTAAGAAAATGCATGAAAAATTCTCGCAAAGAATACCTGCTATTACAAGATGGAGCTGCTTGTGTTTTGCAAAAGAGAAGAACTAACAAATTTAAGTAGACTAGCCACCTGTTTCTGCAAAATGGGAAAAAAGTAAAACAAAAAATGAAAAATGAAAAATGAAAAAAAGAAAGGAAGTACAAAGTAGACGGTGGCTTCACTGATTTGTGAGATTTCATTCGAGATTGCAATTGAATCTCGTTTCTTATTCCAATTTAGAAGGGTTAAAATGCTAGAGCCCAACTAACCTGACCCGTTCTGTGAGAATTTCAGTTTTGTGTCGTTTTCCATATTTGATGTCGTTTTCATGTGTTGCAGTTGTTTTACACATCAAAGTATATACATATTAAAACCAAAAAAAAAGGGGGACAAAAAACGTGGAAGTGGAGAAGAAGAAACAATGGATAAAGGCAAGCGAAAATGGAGAGGAGCAAGACGAAGAGAACGTAGAAAGAGGAAGAATTGAAAGATAAAAAAAAAAGGGCTCCCAAAGACGAAACGGTTTTGGAAAGAGGAGAAAGAAACGCCACGTGGCAGTATTGTAGAGAAGAGGAAAATATGCATTTACTCTCTTTTTTTATATATATGGTAAAGAATTCCAATTTAGAAGAGTTAAAATGAGAAAATAATTCGTTGAACTGGGCTACAGCCCAACTAACCTGACCCGTTCTGTGAGAATTTCAGTTTTATGTCGTTTTTTATATTTGATATCGTTTTCATATGTTACACTCACAATAAGCTTATGGGAAATTAAGGGGACAAAAAAAAAAAAAAAAGGATTGCTAAAGCTTCGAGGGTTTAGCTCTTCCCAAAACAACTTACTAGTTGCAAATGAAGATTCTCGACGATCTCATTAATTGTTAAAAAAAAAAAAAAAACTTAAATACAATTACACCAACGTTTAGAACCTAAGAAATAGAAACAAATTAACAAACACATGGTGGGCACAACATCTCCCATAACAGAATTAGCTAAATTAAGGAAACAACTACACTACAAACTTGAAGAAAAACATAAATAAATGCATCAGACACGTCACTAACTACTGCCACAGAGACTTAGAGACTTGCATCATCATGTGCTGCTGTTGTTTTACACATCAAAGTATATACATATTGAAACGAAAACAAAAGGGGGACGAAAAACGTGGAAGTGGAAGAAGAAGAAGAAGAAGAAACAATGGATGAAGGCAAGCGAAAATGGAGAGGAGGAAGATGGAGAGAACGTGGAAAGAGGAAGAATTGAAAAAAAGAAAAAAAAAAATTAGAAGAAGAAGAAGAAGCTCCCGAAGACGAAACGGTTTTGGAAAGAGGAGAAAGAAACGTCACGTGACAGTATTGTAGAAAAGATGAACATATGCATTCACTTATATGATAAAGATACACTTGTCTCTTAATGTTGATTTCTAGGTTGATGTCAGTTTTTCTGTCGTTTCAGTTGTTGTCGTCTTTCCTACATTGTCGTTCCTTGAAGTCATTTGTCATTTTGATAACTCTATAAAATAGAGTTATTTTAGCATTCTTAAGTTTATATTTTTACTATAATCTTAGTATTTTATTTTAATTTTCCCCCAAATTTCTTATGTTATCCTAAGTGTGTAGGTTAATTATGTTAATAGGGTTAAAAGTAGCAATTTGAAGCTAAAATGTGATAAAAAGGATTTAAAATAATAAAAGAAAATTCGGAGCTAACGTCGACCACTCGCGCAAGTATCCACGTGCCCGCCACTTGCTTTTCTAGCCAACAGATTGCCTTAGCAGCGGCCCAGATCAACGAGTGCCTTATACTCGCCCAGCCAGGGCATCTCCGTCCACGTGTCAGCGCCTTCAGGCCATGCCGGATCCGGTGCTTCGCGTTCCACCATGCATCTGTGTGCTGCATGCTCTAACGAACTTCAGCGCGCCACGTGTCCAAGCTCCAGGGCTCGCCAGTCGCTGCCCGCCACCTTTCTTTGTGGGGCCCAGGTGTGCTACTGCGCGTTAGCTGCAGCAACAGAAAAAGAAGAGAAAAGAAAAAACAAAAAGGGAAAAACCTAGTAATTGGAGACGGCGGCTGAAGCATATAAAAAAAGAGCCTTGGGCTCTGTGAAGGGGGTCTTTGGCTGTAGGAGAAGCCGAAAATCATAGAAGAAAAAGAAAAAAAAAATATTTTAGGTTTCGGTATTGAGTTTTCTACAAAATTATTAGGGAGAGATTATCTTGAATCATCAAGAAGAGAGGAAAAAGAAAATTCAGAAGAAGGCTTTGGAGACTTGTGACACCTCCAGACTGAGTTTTCTTGTTTTATTTTCTTGTCTTTTTATTTTTGTAATTTAAGAATGATTAAACATTTATTTTGTAGATTTCTATTTTTATTTTATGAAGTAATTTTCTTTTCTAGGGATACGATATATTCATATTATGATTATTTGAGTTTTTTTAATTTTTTAATTGATTGATGTTCTATTCCAATTATATGCTGAAGTAATTAATTTGTGCTTAATGTGCTAACAACATAGGGAGTAGACGTTGATTGATTGGATTAGAGGATTTTAATAAGATTAATCTGGTGAAATTGGAATCACTGGATTTTTAGTATTTTGAGTATTTTATCTTTTTACTTATTTTTGTTATTTTTATTTAAAAATATGTTTTCAATTATTCAAATAAAATTGGAGTTAATTTTATTTCGGTAATTGATAACAACAGTTCTCGTGAAAACGATACTTATCACTTTATTACTTAGTTACGATAATGTTCACTTGCAATTTTCCACAACACATTTTTAATTAACTCATGTTCATCCCTTTGCCCTCTCCTCAGTGGGGACTAAAAACAAAACAAAAAACAATGATTAGATGAGTTTGGATAGGTTTTTTCTCAAATTGGTTTTCAACCTGACTCACTTCAAATTGTTTGAATTTTTAAAACATATTACTATTTATCTTTTATTTTTTACTTACTTTGTTGTAAAATTTTGAAGGGGCAAGTGTAAGACTACATTGGAACTTGGAAATGGAATATACAATGTTATAAATAAAAGAGAACATTGTTTTATCTTTTGATAATTTTTATCACTTTATTTAAATTGGCCATTTAAATGTACATTTGTTGATATAATATTTGGAATATCACTTAATTGATGTTAAATGATCAACTTTAAGAAGAAGAATAAAATATTAGTCACCTCTTAATTTCAACTATATTTGAGTGTATATTTAACAAAAACATTTTTTTAAGTAACAGTGATAGTTGGATTCTCTTTAATTAAAAAAAAAAATTCTATTTAAGTTTCAAAGTGTTATATTTTTTTACGTTTCAAATCTAATTCAAATTATTCTTTTTTTTTTATGTGTTCAGAGTAAAGAAATTAACAATATCCATATGCTTTTAGAATTTGTCATGAACATCAAGATTTTAAAAAATTTGTTAGAATAATTTCCAACTCTATCCACATACATCTTCAAATACTCTGTTCAAATATTTATTTTCATATTATGAACATCCAAACACCATTTCAAATTACAATTCCAATGTTTTCATAAAAAATACTACCATTCCAACGGATTTATTCGTATTTGAAGTTGTGACTTTAAGCAACGTTACTAAATGGATGAATTATATGGATTTTTTTTTTTTTTTTTCTGAAGTCAAACTCACCTAATTGAATGAATTGAAAATCTGTGTTGGAATCTATGCTTTGGAGTAAAAGAACAAAATAACATGAATCCTAAGGCACATGGGTGTCTTTGCTGATATTCTGAGGATGATGTTGAAGGTTCGGAGTCATGGGACTAAAGAATTGGGCAAAACAGTTCCTTTCTTTTTGCTAGAAAGCAAGGCCCAGAGCCCACCACTGCCTTCTTCAGCCACACACACCCGCTTTGATGAATCCTAAGGCACATGGGCATATCAATAAAGTCGGTTGTCAAAATTCATATACTAGTTGGTGAAAAACTAAAGTAAAATCACATAGAAAATAAATCACCGATGATTGGTTCAGCGATATGGATATCTTTTGATTTTTCTCTCTCAGAACTCAATACTCAGTAGTCTCGATTAGGCGGGTTAGATTTATAGTTAGATTTGTAGTAGTGCGAGTGAAGTTGATATTATATTTCGAGTAGAATTGAGTAAGACTCTTTTACCTTTTATTGATAGGTCTTGGAATTTTTTTGGATTATTTTCATTTTTGTATCATAAACTTTAGAATCACTCACATTTGTCTCGTGAACTTTAAAAGTCTTGCTTTTCCCCCCCTAAACTTTAAATTAATATCACTTTACCTATTCTATCATAATTTCATTTAGAAACAGACATAAAAAAGTGAGTTAAGTGCCATCATGTAGTATTTTTCCTTATGTATTTAGCAAAACTTCTAACAAAATGGGTTATTAAGACTTATTCATCTATTTTTTTCCCGTCTATTTTTAACTGAAATTTTTATAAAAATGATAAATTGATGTTAAATTCAAAGTTCAAGAAATAAATTAAGAATTTTTAAACTTCAGTGAATAAAGTGAAAATGATCCTAAAATTTAGGGACTATATAATAGAATAATTCTTTTTTTTTTTTTTTCAGATGAAAATGGAAAGTATGCACTGATTATCTTGAAACCGTGAAACTTTATGCTCGGCTCTGACAGGCCCGTTTCGGGTGAGATCATCACTTGACAAAATGTTGCAAGTGCAACACGTTTGTTTACCTAACAGACCAAAAATTCGATGCGTGCTTCTACACACAAACACCAGACACTGTCACATTAAACGGCCAAAACAGCAATATTATCCTAGCAAGAGATCAGCCAAAATGGTAAAGCGTTATCAAAATTGCTCAAAAGGATGGAAATTACGTGCAAAGAAAAACGAAAAAGTAACCAACTTTAGATGATCTGTACATGTATGTGGATAAATAGAACATGATTTTCTGAGGTAATCAGAGAGCACCTTTAATCATGAAGAACAGTCTTCTCTCCTTGAGCCCCACGGTTGATGACCTTTCTATGGTCTTCAGTAATGATTGCGACAAAAAAACCAAAATAAAAAAATAAAATAAAATAAAAAAAGGGAAAAGAGTATTTCCCAATCCCAAGGCTCCTAAAAGATATCATTACTGGTCTTAGCAGCCCACGGAAGCAAAGTTCAAATTCAAGTCTTAAGTTAGACCGGAAAAATCACCTGCAAAAGTGCATCTTCCCACTATATAGACGTGCCCTTTTTCTCCAGTTTCATGGTAGCTTTTTTGGGAAATATTGTCATAATAAAAATTGGATGCACTTTTCGGGTTGGTGGGGTTTTAGTTTTTGGGTTTTTGGGGTGGCTTTTATGTAGTCCTCAAAAGAGGGGAGAAAAAAAAAAAAAAAAAAAAAAAAAAAGCAGCCACTCAGTCAGTTGCCCAGTCCTCTCAGAACAGATCATCTTCGTCATCATTATCATGATCTTATTAGCAAAAAGTAAAAAATATTTTTAAATGAAAATGAAAATCATAGTACCTGGAATGAGTGATGATCCAAGTGTTCCATGTGTCATAAAAAGACCAAAGTACCTACGATGATCTGCATTATTGTTTTCTCGCATGATTGCTGTACTTGGTACTTTCTTAATTTCTTTCTCCTTTTTTTTTTTTCCTTCCTAAATTCTGCGGCTATGAACTCGCCAGACCCACAGCCATTGTAGTGCCATTGATGGCCAATATATGATCTTTTCACTTTTCAGTGCCACTAGTACTACTCTGTTCACAACCCCTTTTTATTGGATTTAGGACTTGTTTTCGAGTGCTATAAGGTACCCGTAGTGTTAATATACACCCTCCGCTACTAGAAAATGAGACTTATAAATGACGTCCATCTTTATTTATTATAGTATTTAACACAGATAGTGTCCTCAAAAGAAAAAAAAAATTTCTTGTTTTGGTCTTCACTTCTTTTTTGTTGTCGTTTGCACTTAGTGCTATTTATCTTTTGGTCTCCTTAGTAGATTGGATAGGGTTAGAGATTTGCACATGATTTTTTTTTTTCAACAATTTTTTTATTTTTTTATTTTTTATCAATAGAAGGTTTAAGCTCTCATAATAGTAATAAACTTTAATCTCACTTTCTTAAAATGGCACTTGAAATAGTCACAAGTACATTAAATTTCTTTCTTTTTTTATTTTACTTTCTAAAGTGTTAGGATTGGGGGCACTAAAGACCACAATGGTTGGATTTAAATGTTAGGTATGCTTCGGAATTAATTAATAAAACATGGCCAAGGACCGCACTTGTTAACAAACATTCACAAGACTTGGATTTGTTAATACATAGATACATGCATATATATATATATATATAAACACTATATATGGGTATATCTAAATATATGTTTTTCTTGTTTATGGGGGGAGGCCCGGGAGAAGTGAACAGAAAAAATAAAGTGGCAATTAATTGCTATTTGATTATTACTTTTTTTTTTTAAATACTCACGAGAATTCCTGACTGAAAAAGCACAGTGGAATAGTGGAATTTTCTGGAAAAAGCCTTTAAGTTTCACGTGATATTGATTAAACAATCATACATAAGATTCTTGTATTAATTCGCACAAGTAATTACATAATAATATTGGTAATATATATGTATATATAATTGTTGAATGCAGTATTCTATTGTATACACCATTACTCTTCTTCTGAACTCATCTCATGACGAATTTACATAGATCATCATGCATCAATTAATTTTTATACAAATTATTAAAACAAACAAAAAACAAACATCATTCAATTAATAATTATACAAAAAGAAAAAAAAATAGTACTAAATGAAAATTTATCCCAAACTCTTATTAGCATTTGAGTTTATGATCTTCCGCGGCAATGGAGTTCTTGCAATGAGCAATGGCAGCTTGAATGGCGGCCTGCAACTCTTCCATGGTGCTATCGCTCGCTGAAGAAGGAAGCGTCGCCGTCGCGGCGAGAAGTCCGCTGTTCGACGGTGACGTCCTCATCGACGCCGGCGCCGAGTACTCTCCGGTCCTCCTCCCTCCCCTCAAATCCTTGTTACTATTATTCCTAGAACTCAAAATACCCGAAAAGGAATAGGGCTGTCTACGTAACTGAAAACTAGTACTACTCTCTCTCCTTCTTCCTCGGAAGAACAACAAAGGCCGTACCATCCTCATGTACCTTTTAAGCACATGGCTAACTTCGAATCTCATCTTCCTCTTCGGCTTCTCTTTATCTTCTCTCTCTCTGAACTCGTACCCTCTTCTCCATTTTCCAATCCGAACAACGAGAACGACGTCGACTTTGTCGACTTGTTTCTCGACGACCCTTTTGTCGTAGGCTCTGTTTTTTGGCTACTACTACTACTAGTAGTGGTGGTAGTCCGAAGAAGAAGAAGTAGTAGAGTTTTTGTTGTGGCTGTCTTTGGTGGGTTTTTGAGTGTCGTCCGATGAAGATAAGTCCCTTATGGGAAGAGTGAAGCTTTCGAGAGAGTTTGTGGAAGAGCGCGGAGAGACGGGGAGGTGGGAGAGGAGGTGAAGAGGGAGCAAATGGCCGTGGAAGAAGATTTCGTCGGCGGGGGACAAGTCTATGGCGAATGAAGGAGGTGGGGTTTTGGATTTATTGTCGTTTCTATTGGATTTTTGTTTGTCGTTTGTTGTTGTTGTGGTGGTGGCGGTGGGAATTGTTAGAAGAGTGGAGAGAGATTGTGAAGGAGAATTCGTGGGAAGGAGACGAGGAAGATGAAGGTGGCGAGGGCAGGGGAAATTGTTACCTGTTGTTGTTTTGATGATGATGAAGAAGAAGAAGAAGATTGCGGCGGCGGTGGTGGCCGGTGGTGGTGATGATTTTTTATGTTCTTGATTATCATCACTAGGACCGTGTAATTTGGTGTCCGCAGATTTCTGTCTCGCGTGGTCGTGGTGGCGGTGGTGATGGTGATGAGCTTCCATGACTGAAAGGATCTAAATTTTTTTTCTATTTTTAAGATTTTTTTTTTTTTTTTTTTGGTTCTTTGGATACTAACAAAAAGCCAATGGGAGAGGGGGGCAAGGATAAGGCGATTTGTGAAGAAGTGGAGAGAGAGAGAGAGAGATAGGGGGGGAAGAGGGAGAGGGGGTCTTGTCAATCTGTGGTTGAGCTTGGAAAATGTCTTTTGTGCATAGAATGCGCCTTAACACACACACACACACAATTACTTTGTTGCAAATGCTACTCTATTTGCATGCATTATTATGTTGTCATTTAAGAGTGGAATAAAAAATTTAAAAAAAAGAAAAATGGACAGAGAAAGAGAGAGGAGGAGGTGGTGGGCAATGACTCAATTGGATTGAAGCGATAAATTTAGCTGTATGTTTATAGGTTGGTGGGTCTCTTCCAAATGCCAACAGCAATTGGAGGGAGTGTGATTTGGGAAAATGGGATCACAAAGATCCAAATTTTATGTGTGAAAGGGCAAGATGGGATTGGCAAGGCAAAGACTTTGTTTTGGGTATGTGTGTAGTGTCTTTGTATTGGATTTTTTTTTTTTTTTTTTTTTTTTTTTTGGGGGGGGGTGGGGGAGGCCAAATGGGTTAAAGGGTCCTCAAGAGAAAAGTCATGTACTCACGTACACATAGAAAAATGCGAACACCCCCATATCTCAAGAGGGGGGGAATCTTTGAATTTATAACGAAAGTAATTGGTAAGCTCCTTTCGCTGTTACTATAGATGCCTTCCATTTGCACGCAGCTACATTGGGAAGAGTGCTTATAAATAATTCGTGTGGAGTTTGTCAGTGTGGTGAACGAGGTTGAACGTTCTAGCACCTAGGATATTGCTTCTTATGGATTCAGGTCACCGGTGCAATTATATATGTTTCAAATAATGTCTAATCAAATATTTTAATTTACGTTATTCAATCAATTATATCATAATATGTTTTTGTATTTTAACTTTTTCAATTAATTTGACGTAATATAATTTATTAGATATTATTTAAAACACTAAAATTAAATAGAAAATCTGAATTCATATATAAATATGTCTATTATTTTTTTCACAACTCAATCATCCAAATGCATAAATTATTGTGTTTTTCTTTAACATTAACAAATATGTAATAAGTGAAAAATTTTACAACTCCAACACTTAAAACTCATAAATATCAATATAAAATATATAAATTATCGTATTTCCAATATGGATATAGATTAGAATTATTCTCTTGAAATTGTCAAAGTTCTTTTTTAATTAATTTATTTATCTAGGATTGTTTTAATGTTACTCACACGAGCGAGCTTATTAAGAATGAGAAGCTTATGTGTTGTTAAAAAGTCGTCCAACATCTTGAAAATATGGTCTCAAAGTGAGGGTTTTTCTCAATAATCTTCTCTCTCGACAGAGGATAATATTGAATTAGGTCCCGTCAGTACTGGTTTTAAAATTCATAATTTATCTTTTTTTTAATATATTATGACATGTCAATTTGAGTTGACACGTAACTCAATCAATCTTGAAAAAAAAAAAATTTATTTGTCACATTATCCAAAGTCCATAAAAGAGAAAGTTTTTACCTAGTTTATCCACCATATATTCTCCACACGTTCCTCTGTATTTTTGCATTGACGGTTACATTTATGCATTATGCACCGCCATGTTTTGCACTTTTGACAAGCTCAATTTCGATGTGAAAAGTTCTTTATTTTATTATTAATTTTTTTTTTTAAGGGAGAGGAAAAGCCACTTAATAAAAAACTTTGCAAGAAAATTCAAAGCCGTACTAGTCAGTTCAGATAATAGCATCGATCTCTTTCGCTCATAAAGTAAAACAATTCAAGTTGCAAGCTCCTCCCGGCTTAAATAGCTTTTAGTCGTTGAGTTTTAAAAAATCAAAATAAAAAAAAATAATAAAACAGTTCTTCGTTTTGGGGTATTCTTTCACAAATCTTATTTTATATTCGAATTGTTTGGTTGTCAATAAAGAGACAACTATTGTGTGCATGAATTCGCTGGTTCTAACTAAAAATGATGGTTTAGTGTTGGTCCAAACACAAGTAGGGACGAGGAGACTGCCTTGAACACATGTATATATACAATATATGTGTGTGTGTGTGTGTATATATATAGAAATACATTTTTTTTGGGGGGGTATTAAAATGAACGGATTCATTTCATTTTAAGGAGAAAGGACCCATGACGATTTTTAGAGACAAAGGAAACAAGGAAAATAGCTCTCAAGCGGGGCATGCAATGCAAGAGTCAAGACACGTTGGGATTCAACACTGCGTACACTTCACCAATCACCCGAATCAATCAATTCGACAGGACATTACGTATAACACAAACGAATAAAAAAAAAGTTGAATTAAAATTTAAAAAAGAAAAAAGAAAAAAAAAAAAGGATAAAAAAAAAAAGAAAGAAAAAGCAAAGCAAAGCAACGCAAAAACAGAGGTAAAGTGAGGTCTACGACAGACAATGTGACTAAAACCTCAAGTTGGACTCGAACATTCCCCCTCAGTTGTAATCGGACGGTGGTGAAGGGCCAAGATCCAAGAGATCATCTCATCATGATTCATTAAAATATATATATATACATAATATGTATGTTTTTTACAGTTCGGTAGGAGGTGGTGGGCCCACGCACACGTGTAGAAATGGTCCAGTCCAGCGTAGAGGAAATTTGTTCGTATGGTTGAGGTCAACATCTCAATATGAGGGCATTATTGTGGTAGACTGACTCACATCCCTCACCACTTTAACCACTCAAATTATATTATAATCTCTTTTGTTTTTTAATTTTTCTCCAAAAAGATAAGAGGAGAGAGAGAGAGAAAAGAAAAGATACAAACAGTGCATAAAACAAAGATTTCGCACTCGGTCCTCTCAAGTCCTCGTGGGAAATGATCCCCCTTTAGCTTGGGTCGGAAAGCTTTTTCCTTTTTTTTTTTTTTTTTTTTCCCCTGCTTTTGCCACTAGCCACTCATATTTCTTGTAACTTCTTATTCTTTCTTCAAAGGAAAACACCCAGTCATGGCAATACAAGCCAAAAAAGCTAACGCGTTTCACTCTCTCTCTTTCTTTTCTCTCTGGGTTTGTATTGTGTTTGTCAGCGTTGTTCTTGTTCCATGACTATCTATCCAGTTGTTACCATGTTCCTTTGACCTCACAATTAGGCCTCTAAATATAATCTCCTATCATTTTATCTACTTTGAGAATAATTTTCCAAACCTTGCTTTTTCTTAATTAAAAGGCAAAACAAAAAATCATTGACTCAGATGCGATCAATGTTGTGACTGTTATCAAAATGCCGGCTTCTAGGGTTCCGGAAGCTTCAATAATGGAAGACATCAGAGAAGCTATATCTGTTGGCAATAGTAGTAGTGTATGTTACAGATCCCGTAAAAGGAACTATGTAACTCATTTTTTAACCATTTATACATTTTAATATGTAATAATGATTATTAAACCGATACGGTATCTAGGTTTTTTGATCAATTAATCAAGTTTGATCTATCTTTTGAAATAAAACTCAAGCATTTACTCAAAAAAAAATCATAATTTCCAAAAACCTTGTACTGGTATTGGATTTGGTCACAAAACAAAAAAAATGTAATTGGATTTGGTCGCAAAAGAAAAAAAAAATGTGATTTCCCCTAAAAATCATTGTCTCATTTTTCTCTTTCTTTTTTTTTTTTTTTTCACACACAAGTTCATCGATGACACACACTCCTCAGCAATCTTGTCACAGATTTGAAACATAATGGTCTAAAAGTGGGGCCTAAACTACCGTCCGTCATATAACTCGTGCATGCATCCCCTCTTCAAAAGGAGCTTGTTCTTTGTTCAAAATTGCAAGAACAGAGAGAGTTGTGCTAGTGCTGTGCTGTGCTGATTTTTTTTTATTTTTTTGGTTCTCCCTTTTTTTTCTTCTTGTGGGTGTAAACATCAATCATTTTCTCGTAGATATCGGTGGATCCAGATAAAATTCCATACAGGAGAGAAGTCGCCCTAAGAAAACTTGCAAGTTCACATGTACATCGGCTTATTACAAAACTACAGACAAGCGGTGTCTACTTCTTGCCACCCTAAAAAAGCCTGGTCCCAGCTATGTGATTGACGGGCACAGCCGTGCTGCAGGGTATTACCACTATTCCACGCCATCTCTAATCACACTCTTTTTTCTCTCTCTTCCTTTTTGGCTAATAATAGTTAACTAACTTTAAAATCGCCGCTGATTTTTACAAATTATCTATTGTTATATAACCTGGAGATTATTGAGATCATCCAATGATGACAAGAACTACCTGTTTTGGTTCATACGTTTGAACATAAACTTTTAATTTTTGTGAGAGAAATCATTTTAATAAAAAAAAGTTTGAATTGTGGTTCAACTGGCGATCGAAACGCTACATAAATATAATTCAAAAATTGCTTGAGGTGGAAATAAAAAATGGTATTAAACAAAGACAAAAATATATAGTATTTACAAAGAAATCTAGGCAGGGTTCCACCTTCCA